>AWUE01014587.1:0-39848 GCA_001974825.2 Corchorus olitorius
GGTAATTATTTGATACATCAGGCGGTGTAAATTTTGAATTCCACAAGCGGATTGTGGAGTTGACACATGTCTATTTTTTTAATTAATTAAGTTTTAAATATTTCAATCTAGTCCCTAGAGGACACATGTCACCCTTCAGGTATTACTTGTGTAGTCTGCTAAACTCCACCGCCGGTATATTGTATAATTTGTCATGTTTAAATTAAAACTTTTTACCATGAAATTTTCTTCTAGATAACGTTTTACCATATGAATTGAACAAACAAAAACAAGTGTAAATATATCCTTGAGACTTGTGAACTTGATGAAATGAGATTATATATAGTAATTACTAACCTTAATTACAAGATTAAAACGTTAAACAGAAAATTATCTAGCTACATAAAATCGAACCTTCCCTACCCGTCCAATTTATATGATCTGGATACAACGTGGATCTACACAAAGGACAAGTAACCTGACCCTCGTCTACCCAAGTATCGAGGCACTCTCTATGAAACACGTGAGAGCAATTGCACAGCTCTCTCATCTTATCGTTTTCCTCCATCGATTCCAAGCATACAGTGCAAACCCTACAATTCGCCAGTTGCTCATCATCTAATTCATCTCCAAATCTTTCCATGAAGTTGCCGTATTCAACAACGGGGACCTTCTTCTTGATCATGGCTGTCACCAATTGGGTCGGAACCGGAACTAGGGAACCGGATCGACTATCCGTCAGCAGAATAATACCGTTGAAAGGAGAATAAAACCCTTCTTCTTCTGACGCCGCCGCCGGTGGCTTGAGCAGACCCAGATGAGTGAATGCCTCTCTGAAGAAAAACTTGAAGTAGTTTACAAGGTTTAGCAACAACATAGTACCGGGGATGCATTTTTTCATCTTCATGGCAAGAAGGAAGAAAAAGAAGAAAAGCTTTATGCAAATGGGTGAAAAATGAAAATGGTGATGGACAGTCAGACAGAGATTTGAGAGATCTTTAAACTTTAAACTTCAGGACTGATAATGAAATAATTGAGGTGGGCTTTTCTTTTTGGCCATCGTAGTGGGGTTTGTTTCTAGAATACTTTATTTACTATTTATTTTTTAAAGTTATTATTTTTAAATAATTGTTTCTAGAATAATTAGTTGGCCAGTAAGGAATATAAAATGGGGAGCACTGAGGCAGAGGTTTTTTTCCTGCTTTGTCGCCATACTCGATTATTACTTTTTTAATTATTATTACTCTTTTTAATTTTTATCATCCAAAAAACATCGGTACCAAACAAAAATCATCCAAAAAAAACATTATTATTACTCCAATTTTCTCTCAACATTATAAAAGTACAAATTATACAATACACCGACATTAGAGTTTAGCAGACTATACAAGCGGGTCCTGAAGGGTGACATGTATCCTATAGGGATTAGATTGAAATATTTAAAACTTAATTAATTAAAAAAATGGACATGTATCAACTCCATAACCCGTTTGTAGAGTCTTAAATTTACACCGTCAATATATCAAATAATTACCCATAAATTATTATTTGATGTAATCCAAAAAGTAGTACTATATAATAATAAGTTTGTACAAACATCTTTTCGTCTGTGCAAAGCAATAAGCAAGAAAATTAAAAAATTAACAAAAGGGTCATTTTCAAATTGCAAAATAAAAAAATGATGCATCGCATGAGTGTTGTTTGATGGTCGGTCCCCCCCTCGTCTGTTTTTGTTTCTTTTTTCAGGGCGTAATTAAGGCCCTCTTGTAATTTTTCTCTAAAAAAAAAAAAAAGTCTTTGATTCAAGGAATCAGGTTAGACCACCCAGCCAGAGCCACTGTATTAGGATTAGGAAAAGCCACCTTCAATTTTATAGTGGCAATAAATAAATAAATGTCAATGAGTTTGATCAAAGTGGTAAAAGCTTGGATTTGTGGTGAAAATCTTTCACGGATTTTTTTTTTATAGATGATCGTAAGTTTGAAAAACCTATGTTGATTCACCTAATTATGTCTTGTGTAGAATGTTTCCGATAAATGAGTGATCATATTTTCTTTACTTGTAAATATTCAAACAAGCTTTGAGATAAAGTCTTGAGAACTTGTAATTTGTCCAGAATTGCTAGAAGTTGGATTGATGGGTTTCAGAGGACTATTTCGAAGATTAAAGATAATTTTTTTCTTGCTTTGGTCTTAAAACTGGCATGGAATGCTGATTTACTTAGATTTCGTTTACATTAATTTAAACTTGTTACTAAAGATCCTGTAAATATTTCCCTTTATAAAATTGAAATTTTACTTTGAATTGGTAATTGTTAGTCGAAACTCTTTTATATCGAGTGATTAATGACAGTTCTTTTTCCTGCTATTAAATAAATAAATGTATACATATTTATAAAAAAAAAGTTTGAAAAATCCACATAAAAAAAAAGTCTAATGGATTCATAAATGATTGACGACCTATGTGACCTTGGAGAGGAGATAGGTACTCTGCTCCTAACTTTTCAAAAAAATAAAAATAAATGAAAGATACATCCACCATATTATTTATAATATTGGCTAAAATTCACTATTGGTTAAGCTAATTAAAGGTGTAACGAACCCCACGTCTAAGTCTCTAAGACTAGGCCTAGTGGCCAAGAGGCTTACGGCGCTCGTTAAGCGTCACCGAACCTCGCGAAGGTTGTAACAAGATTTGACTTTTCCTTGATTTGGTCACCACCTTTATTGACCTTATCTTGTGGGATAATAATGTTTTCATTTTTCAACTTTCTATTCATCCGTGTGAATTGTTTAGTTAAGACTTTTTTATTCATTTATCATAATTTTTTTTTTATCTTATCCGGTATCTAGGGCTTAGCTCTGATTAGTCCAGATTTGATCTGTGTCGCGCATCTGGTTATGGTGGGTGAGTCTCCCAACATGGATAGCTGTGTACGCAAGGTGAGACCTTACTTAAGCTGGAACAAGTCGCTTACTACTTGATCCAACCCCTTAGTTGGTATTTGTCATACCTTTGAACAAGGGGTGTAATACCTACAAAAATTCAGACAGCACATATATATACCTCCAAACAAAAATTCAGTGAGTATATTATTATTATATGTCTTTAAATTATCCAAAAAATGTAATTTATATCTATAACTTCTATTTTTTAAATTTCAAATTGGTATTAAGTCATGTATATACATATTTCAATCAAGTCGTATATTTTCTTTTTTGTACCGAAGTAAAGTTTTAGAATTAAACGCCTGTGAGTTGTGAAGTTGGTGTTATTGTACAGATCACCTTGTTGTTTGCTAATTGGAACGTAAAGGTAAAGCAAGAAATGCTCTAATTCTTTTTCCTTTTTAGTAATTTTCACCAATGTTTTCGTGAAAAAACCGGTGATGTTAGAAATTAGAATCGTGGAGTGGAGGGAGGAACTTCATGATCGATCGGGTTCAGACTTTTCTATTTTCGTTGGGCCGACTGGGAACTAAGCCCGTCTCGTTAAGAAGTTTCCGGCTAAGCCCATTTAATAAACAAAGAGTTCTGGGTTTAACCCGGAAGGACCCTCAAATTCGTTCTCGTAATAAGATTTCAAAAACATGCACTACTATAAGTCACAATTTTGGTAGCCAAAAAATAAGTCACACAATTTTGCTACACTATTTATATCTGACGGTTGTTATTTAAATCAAGCTCACATCCAATAACATAAATGATAGTGTAGAGTAGTGTGCCTAAAGGTATTATACATAGCCTTATAAAAAAAAAAAAAATTTGGATGAACAAAATAAAAGGCTAAGTAAACACTTTGACCACTGAATTTGTAAAAAATAGATATATTAACTCTTGAAGTTTTAGTAGGTAGTTTATTTATGATATAATTTTTAGTTTGGGTTGAATTCTCATTTAGATGTTTGGACATAGAGATTTATTTGAAATGTAATGAGATTTCACTGGGTTTGTTTGTTGGAGAAAGGGTTTGTTGGCTCATAGATTAACGTTTCGATAATGTGGCTAATCATGCAGCGTTGTACGGGTATTCCTGTGCGTTTGTAATCCCAATCTCTTCAAGAAATGAAAATGATTCTTATCTAAAAAAAAACTCTTGAAGTTTTACGTAGCAAAAAAAAAAAAAAAAGCTCTTCAACTTTTGAAATTGTCAATTGTATGTATGAACTCGTTAAAGACCAATTTAACAATTTTAGGAGGAATTTGGTTCAGCAATTGGACAAAAATTAACTCTTTTTCCTTTTTTCAGAAATTGGTATGGCTTTGATGAATTTCACCTAAATTTCTTTCTAATTGTTAATGGAATTAAACTAATTTTTGTCCAAAAGAACTAATTTGTCCCAATTTTTACAAATTTATGTATATAATTTGTAATTTTTGAAGTTTTTTTGGCAATAACAATTTTTGAAGTTTATGGGTTAATTTGTTAAGTTCAAAAACCAAAATTTAAACTGAAGTTAAAAGAAACCCAGATAAACAAATAAATGGCTAGATAAGGATAAATAAAATCAAACCCTTAATTTATATAATAATTTATGATTCCATCATACAAATGGATCCATAATGAATCTTTCACAGTGTGGAGCGGCAGAGAGGACATGTAAAATGATTTTTGTGAAGCCATTTATCGAGGCACTCTCTATGAAACAGGTGACAACAATTGCTAAGCTCTCTGATTTCATCGCTTTCCTCTATACAATTCAAGCATACAGCGCATGCCACATCATCAGCATCGGCATCAGCAACGTTCCTTCTGATGAAATTGCCAAATTTCACGACCGGCAGTCTGTTTTTGATCATTAACGTTGTTGTTGTCTCCACATCGACGACGTCGTCTGAGGCTGGAACCGTGGGATTGTAAGGAGAATTATGATAATATTGTTGTTGATGAGCTTCTTCGTGATCATGATCATGATCATCCAAGTGATCAAGAAATAATATCTCTTCCAACACGAATGTGAATCGAGTTAAGAGATTAAACAAGATTGTTAAAGCGAATGAACTGATACTTTTCATCTTCAGAGCAACACAGGGAAAACCCACGCCTCCCATATTTGGTTTAGCTTCAAAATTTGGTTTACTATACTAGCATTATTTAAGTTTCGAAAAAACTCATTTGGACCTAAATTAGAAGGACCACATAATTAAGTCTATAATAATTGAATATTGTCTGTTTATTTTTCAACCCAAAGCAACCCAATCCTATAATAAATTTAATTAATAATAATAAACCTATTAAATTCTTTTAAAGGGGTCATTTCATCATTTGGTTGGAGGATCTTTCTATCTATATATATGGGGAATTAGCCTGTGCAAATCAAAGATTACTCGAACCAAAGGCCCCCAGTTTTATTGAAGTTTGACTACTTATTCAAAGCTTGATGCTATTTCACGCGATCAAGTTAATTTTCCATTAGGGGTTGGTACTTGGTAGTAGACCTGTTCAAGGGTCGGGCTACCTGTCCAAGTCCGTAAGCCTGCCCGATGTTTGGGAGGGTTTGGACAAAAATTTGAAGCCCGTTGGACGGGCTTGGACAAAATTTTAAGGCCCGCTTACAAAATGGGCCGGGCTTGGTCTTAACCATAAAAGCCCGGCCCGGCCCGTATACTTAAATAATTAGAATATTTTAATTGTTTTTAATTAGATTGACTAGTTAAAATATTCATTGGATGTGTAAATTAATTATTTTGATAAAAATATATATGTTAATTAAGCTTTATTATCTTAGATATAATATATATTATTAAATAAATAATAAATATATTTTAAATAATAAATAATAAGTTCAAAATAAATAAATAATATATATTTAATTACTAAACGGGTGGGCTTGGACGGGCCTTGGACAAAGTTTTTTTTAATTGGGCGGGCTTGGGCATAAATTAAGGCCCGTTTAATCGGGCCGGGCCGGGCTTGAACAAGCCATATATGTATAAATCAAAGCTTGGGCCCGGCCCAAACCCGGCCCATGAACACCTCTACTTGGTAGCCTTTAATAACATCCTCCACTTTATGCCAGATTTTACTAATACCTAAAGTCTTGTCTTTGAACCTAGAACAGTCTGTGAAATTGGATAATAATTTTTTCCATATATTTCAAAGAAAATTCTCTCTCTCCCCAATTTTTTTTTAATACAAACTCCTCGATATTTAATGGTTATATTGGGTTCGACTAATTAAAAAAAGTCAGGAAATTTCTTCATAGACCTTTTTTTTCTATTTATATTTATAAAATTTGAATTCGAAATTTTACTTTAACAAACATGAGCTCATTCCACTATTTTTTTTTTATATATTTACGAGTTAATTTTGTTTAAACCCGATCAACTTATATTTTATAGGGCAATAAAGCGAGTGGAATGTCATTATTAAAAAGGTAAAGCAGTGAGCCCAAAGTAGGAATCCAAAAGAAAACAAGTGAGCCCGAAAGCATTTAAAAATTAAGTGTGAAAACTAGGCCCTGATAGAAGTCCAATTAAGTCCGTTGCCTCTCAAAAAAAAGGACAACTAAGCCCAATTGAACTTAGATTGTCGAACGTTGTTGAAGTGTTTGAAGATAGGATTCTGGGTTTTATCCAAAAATTTCCTCACTCTCTTCTTCCTTCTGACATCTCTCTTTCCTTTCTCCTTTCTCTCCCTCTCAATGGCGTCCTCATTATCCACTTTCAATCATCTCGGTTCTTCCCTCTGTCCGAGAAAAATCGACAATGCCAAGCTTTCCTCTTCTCTTTTTTCTTCACCCAACAATTTATCCTCAAACCCCAACATTTCTCTCCAATTCCTCACCAAAAAGCAATCCCCACTTCTCTCTTCTACCCCAAGATTCTTAACTGTCATCGCCATGGCTCCTCCTAAACCCGGTGGAAAATCCAAGAAAGGTTTGTGCGAATTCTTATATGTTTTTCACTTTATTTGGTCCCCAATTCTGTATTTCCTTACATTTTCTTGCTTGTGCGTGTCTTCTTGCAGTGGTTGGAATAATAAAGTTGGCTCTGGAGGCAGGTAAGGCGACACCGGCGCCGCCCGTTGGGCCGGCACTTGGAGCAAAGGGTGTAAATATCATGGCTTTTTGTAAGGATTACAATGCTAAAACTGCTGATAAAGCTGGTTATATCATCCCTGTCGAAATTACTGTCTACGATGTGGGTTTTCTTTCTCTATTTCTTCAATTTTCAAATGATTGTGTAAGGAATGTGCCTAATTTCATATGTTCATGGCTTTCCAGGATAAAAGCTTCACCTTTATTCTGAAGACACCCCCTGCTTCTGTTCTGTTACTTAAGGCAGCAGGTACACTTCTTTGTTATTAGTCACTAATTAGTATTCAAATTTGCCCCTTTTAGTTTTGCTTTGTACATGAGGGTCGTTGATATTTGATATGAGGGATAAACTCCATGTTGTGTAGGTTAGCATCGGCTTTGCCCTATAGGTCATGCTTGAATTTAGGTTCTTGTTCTGGTAAAATTAGTTGAATTGAACCGTTGAACTATTGTGACAAATTTGCCATTTAATGGGTTAGGATCAATCAATATGTGGAATGGTTTGGAAACTTAAACATCCTAAGTTTATATGCCTAGAAAGATTTTGCCAATAACTCTGCATAATGATTAGCTCAAGCATTTTGGGAAGTTAAATTCCCTTTGCTTGAAACATGTGATGATAGTCTTGTTCTTGCTTCTATGGATTGAAATGCAGTTTTAGATCAATGGTTTGTATTCATGATATGCAATTTGAAATCTTTCTCTTGGGATAAAGTAGTCAAACTGCAATTAAAAGTTGTTTCTACTTTCTAGCCAAAAAATAAATAATAAAAGTTATTATATCGGTTCTTTGACTTTCAGCTCAGTGCACTGAGTTGAACTCATTGGTAATTGCGTTGAGAATTTAAGTCTGTGGAATGGCAAAGAAGCAAAGATCGAATATAAGTGTAGATAACAACAGAGATATCATACATCCAAATGCGTTGAAAAGTTCAAACATCTGGGAGTCACTATGATAACATCAGTCCTATTTTGTATGCTAGATTCATGCTCTGCTAGGTTAGTATAGATTTCTTTGAACCTGGGAGTCAGTCAATTATATATTGTGCCCTTTGCTGGCCTATTTGTGCTGAGAGTGAGGTGGACAAATATTATAAAGATTTTTCACATTGTGATGCTTTAAGATAATGCCTTGTGTATATGCCGCCACTCTTCTCTCTCAAAGTAAACATTATTCCTTTTTCGTTCAATATTCATTGCACTGTCAGAAACACACTTGTCAGTTTGTTCTAATTAGTAATTAATGCATTCTTGGGTCATGTCAAAATAAATGCAAACTTAGAAATTGGTCTTATTTTGTTTTTATTCCAAACAGAATCTCACACTTTTATTGAGGTAAGTTCTGCTTGAAGAAAGTGAAAATAGTTTTTGATATTGATATGCATTGGTTCTTTGAACATGGACCTTGTTAACATTGCTAATCCTTTCCTTGTCAACGGAACTATCCTCATTTTGGTCCATACAGTCGGTAAACTTATGATTAGATTACAATTTAGAAGTTGTAAGTCATGCAAACATGGTTCATTTTGTATCTTAGGTTCATGCTCAACTAGAATAGTTCAGAGTTCTTTGAACCTGGGAGTCAATTATATATTGCGCCCTCTGCTGGCCTAGTTGTGCTGAGTGAGAGGTGACAAATTTTATAAGGATTTTTCACATTTTTGATGATGCTCTGAGATAATGCCTTGTGTATATACCACCAGTCTTCTCCCTCAAAGTAAACATTATTCCCTTTGACGTCGCACATTTATTTGCTCTGTCAGTCAAATGCACTTGTCAGCTTAGTGTTAATTGTTCTAATTGGTAATAAATACATTCTTGGATCATGCCAAAGTAAATGCAAACTTAGGAATTGGTCTTATTTGTTTTCATTCCAAATAGAGCCTTAAAACTTCTATTGAGGTGACAATAGAAGTTTGAAGGCTCTATTTGGAATGAAAACAAAATAAGACCATGTTTTAAAGATGGTCTAATTGGTATGAACCATGTTTTGCTTCAAGAAAGTGAAAATAGTTTTTGATAATATGCAGTGGTTCTTTGAACATGGACTTAGTCAACATTGTTAATCCTTTCCTTGTCAATGGAACTATCCTCATTTTGGTCCATACAGTCAATAAACTTATGATTAGATTACAATTTAGAAGTTGTAAGTCATGCAAACATGGTTCATTTTAATTGGTTTATCTTAGCTGTGAAGCATTTGGTCAAGGATGAATAAAAGTTGAACCAGCCCTTTAGTTACAGTAGTACATAGTTGATCACATGCCTAATTAACTTGTTCATAAAGATGATTCTAGTATCAACTTATGATTGATAGAAGACAGAAGAATAATATCTATACAGCCATTTGTTACCATATGGGATAAAATAAATACGCAGATGATCGGTCCTGAGTAATAATGCAGTTTAATTATATTATGGTGTTTCAG
The DNA here is from genome assembly GCA_001974825.2 of Corchorus olitorius. Lineage (NCBI taxonomy): Eukaryota > Viridiplantae > Streptophyta > Magnoliopsida > Malvales > Malvaceae > Corchorus > Corchorus olitorius. The sequence continues at coordinate 9,448 of AWUE01014587.1, forward strand.
GAGTGGAGAAAGGTTCTAAAGACCCGCAGCAAGAGAAGGTTGGGAAGGTCACGATTGACCAATTACGTGCAATCGCTACCGAGAAGCTACCTGATCTGAATTGCACAACAATTGAATCAGCTATGAGAATTATAGCAGGGACTGCTGCCAATATGGGAATCGACGTCGACCCACCAGTTCTTGAGCCAAAGAAGAAGGAACTGGTCTAGTATCCTACTTTGTCACCTGTATCATCTGTAGCAATATTTACATTACTATTTAGTGTCTCACTTGTGTTAAGATATTCATTCAATTTTGTTCTTTTTGAGTATACAAGTTTAGTTCATTCTATGTCTTGTTTGGAAAATCTCTGCCTGTCTTCCATATTTATATCTCCTCCAGGCTGCCCAATGTCGGTGAGCTTGAGTCCATAACCATAACCATTTTGTGAAAGACGAAAAAAGATAAAAAGATTCCAGCAAACATTGTTATCAAGCAAACGAAACATTGTTGTCTGTTGCAAAACCTTTTCCTTTTGTAATTTGTATTGGGCTCCATGTTTCCACTACTTCAAGGAAAATATTCCTCCATCTAATAATGTGCTTATATAAGTGGAATTAGGAATTAATTTAAGCAAATCATCAATTGAGATGTTGACTATTCTAATGCAATAAGCCAAGTGATACAACAAAAGGGAAGTCAGCATTCTTGATCTTGACTCTGATGTAGACACGTGCGAAATGTGACAAAAAAAGATGGACCAAATTATTTTGGAAAAGCAATTTTCCAATTTGGATACCGCATGTGATGACTTGGTGTCAGCCACCATTAACCCAAAAAAGCTTCAAAGTTTGTCATTTATGTTTGGTTCAATTTTCCACAAGATTTCTCCTTATCTTATCTTGACAGTAACCATTTTTATTCTGACCCGACATTGATACATCCCGCCCACCTTTATCATTATTATTGTATTAGTATTAATTAAAATATTAATTACATGAAGAAAACATAACTTTACTGTTTTGAATTTAAAAATTCTATATTTCTATTGTGGTCCTAGAATGATTTTAGAATAATTAGAATAGATTAAATAGTAATTTAAATTCCAAACTGTACACAATAATATATGATATGATATGATAAGTAGATGATATATATATATATATATATATAGATAATAACAACACTTTCTAGTATCTTTTGCAGGTAATTTTTTTTAGCTAAATACTATTTAATATCTATGAATTGTATTTTTTTTAACTTGAGTCTATTATGGATCGAACCGATAGTCATTAGAATTGAAAGTCTAGTACTCTACCATCAAGCAAAATGCCTAATGGTATTTAGTATCTTCGAAATTGATAATCGCGGCTGGAATTGGAGAACTTATATATATAAATATATATATATTACCATAATAATAAGAAATTCAATAAACAACCTTTGTTGATTTAAGAGCTTGATGTCAAATACGATTTCCTTTTGAACTCTGCGGATGAAGAAAATAGATATTGAAAAAATATATTCCTTATATATGCTATTCAACTTCAAATTAATGTGGATCTAATATGATTATTATCGGAAAATAGTTTTATTTACCAAAAAATCCAAGAGTGTTTATGAAAATAGAAATTTCCATAAATAAAAATATAATTATATATATATATGTATAAAACAGCTTTATTTACCAAAAAACCAGAGAGGAAAAGAGGGGAAAGGAGACAAAGGGAAGGGTAAAAGGAGAAAATTAGTTAAGTCCATGCCATGATAGGCAATGAATGACTACCAAACAAACTGTTTCAATACAATACACACAAATTCTAATAATGGAATTAAAACAAAAAAAAAAAATTGTCCCCATAATAAAACCCTAGAGAGAGATACCGACTTACCGAGTATAAATACGCACGGCTACTCCAAACACTCTGTCTTTTCTTTTCAGTTGTAAAAGTTTAAAAACAGAGTAAAAATTGGTTCCAGGCCAGCCACTCTCCAGCCAGACTCTGTTTCTCCTGGAATTAATAAAATTGGCTGATTCAACTTTTCTTCTTATTTTGCATTTATTGCAATTTCACCTCTGATTCTGGTGGGAGCCATTGCCACTGCCTACGCTTCCAGAATCTCATCGATAACTAAATCCAAAGGTACTTTTTTTCCCTCTCTCCCTCTCTCCCTCTCTGTCTCTGTTTTGTTAGATTGTTGTTCTTCTCCACCGAATATGTCTGGGTTCTGGAATCTGGGTTTTTTTGTTGTTTGTTTATCTTTTTCTAAATTTTCCCAGATCCTGAAAGAATAAAAAGAAGAAAAAAAAGGGACAATTGTCATAAAGGCGAGTTTTTTTTTTTCTTTTTCTCTTGAGAAGTTTCCAGTTTTTCTTTCAATACCAGAACTATCCCGCCAAATATCCCTTTTTGTATATTACCAGCAATCCAGTTTTTCTTCTGTATCTATCAAAACAAAAACTTTTTTTATTAAAACCAAAACTAATTTGGAGACTTCGAAAAAACGAATAGAGCAGTAATATACAGACAAAAAAATTTGTCTGCTGCAAACCAGTTTTTTTTTCCCCCTCTTATTCTTCTGGTCTCCAAGGGATAGAAATTTAATTCTTTGTTCTTCCTGTAGGGATTTTGTTTTGAGAAGTAATTGGAAAAAACAAAGAGCAATTAACACAAATTGATTCTATGTTCTTTGGTTTAATGGCTGATTCTTATGAAGCTAGAAATTAGAATAGCTACAAGCATGTATATACATATGTATGGATATGTATATCTCTGCATGAAACATACATACAAACTATAATACAACTATATAAGGGATGCATGCTTGCATACATGAAAGTAAAATTATGTTATTGAATTTGTTCTGAAGTTTCAGTTAATCCTAATAAGATATTAGTTCATGCTAGAGAAGGAAAAAGTATATGGCATGTGATTGTATTTTACGCTGTTGTGTTTGTTTGAGACTTAAAAAACTTCTCTCTCTCTCTCTCTTATTATTTCTCCTTTTTGTTAAGAGAGAATTTTTTTTCAGGCTTTATTATGTATCTCTGTCTTTTAGTTAAAGAGAAACATCAATGCAATACATATACAATCAGATTAGAGTGTTAGAAGGAGTCAAACATGGTGGCTCATGCCCTTTAAGTAATCTGCTTGATAAAAGTATTGTCTGTATTTTGACTTGCCACTTTTCTTATCAATTGTCTGTATAAAAGTAATCTGCTTGATAAAAGGAATCTCTAGGAGAGATTGACTGGGTTGATGAGAGTCAGAGATACGGCAAGGTTTTTAAAAGTGAAAAAGAAAAATTATTTTGTTTATACAAAATGCCTTACTTGTTTTGTGATCGCTCAATTCATTTGCATCTGTGCTCTCATTTTTTTTTTCTAATTATTCTTCCTTGTGGTTGTTTATATTTTTTTAGATGGAAGTGCACAATTCTGAATCAGGGCAAATAATTGAAATACGTGGAGATGTGCCAGCTGCAGAGGCAAGACAGGGTGGTGGTACAATTTGTGGAGGTGCAGCTTGTGGATTTTCTGATGCCCAATCCAGTTCTAAAGATGCAAAGGAACGTGCAGCCTCTATGAGGAAACTTTTGATGGCAGTAGTGCTTTGTGTTATATTTATGAGTGTAGAAGTTGCTGGAGGAATTAAAGCCAACAGTCTTGCAATCTTAACTGATGCAGCTCATCTCTTATCAGATGTTGCAGCATTTGCAATTTCCTTGTTTTCTCTCTGGGCATCAGGGTGGGAGGCAACTCCACGTCAGTCTTATGGCTTCTTCAGAATTGAAATTCTTGGTGCCCTTGTTTCCATCCAGATGATATGGCTTCTAGCTGGCATCCTTGTTTATGAAGCCATAGTTAGACTTATCCATGATAATGGTGAAGTTCAAGGCTTTCTCATGTTCGTGGTTTCAGCATTTGGTTTAGTGGTTAATATTGCAATGGCTCTCTTGTTGGGTCATGATCACGGTCATCACCATGGCCATGATCATGGTCATGGTCATGGTCATGGTCATGGTCATGGTCATGGTCATGGTCATGGTCATGGCCATGGCCATGGCCATGAACATCATCACAGCCATGGTGGGAATGATCACGACCACCATGATCACGAGCATGGCCATGACATTGAAGCACATAATCATGGTTTAAGCATAACTTCTCACCATCACCACCACCACCACGATTATGGCTCAAATTCTAAACCAGATATTGAGAATCATCATAGTCATGAAGATGACCATACTGTGCCTCTTCTCAAGAACTGCTCAGATTCTAAATCAGGAACTAAAGCACCTCGGAAGAAGCAAAGAAACATCAATGTACAAGGGGCTTATCTTCATGTCCTAGGGGATTCCATTCAGAGTGTTGGAGTGATGATTGGCGGGGCAATTATTTGGTACAAGCCCGAGTGGAAGATTATTGATCTAATATGCACCCTTGTATTCTCTGTTATTGTGTTGGGAACAACCATCAGGATGCTGCGAAACATTTTGGAAGTTCTCATGGAAAGCACGCCCCGAGAAATTGATGCCACAAAGCTTCAGAAGGGTTTATGTGAGATGGATGAGGTTGTTGCCATACATGAACTGCACATTTGGGCCATAACTGTTGGTAAGGTGTTATTAGCTTGCCATGTCTTAGTTAAGCCTGAAGCTGATACTGACATGGTATTGAACAAGGTTATAGATTATATAAACAGAGAATACAATATCAGTCATGTGACTATTCAAATTGAGCGCCAGTCCATGGTGCAGTAAGTTTTGTAACTATTTGCCATTTTACTTTCAAGATTTTCATTCATTGGCAATTAAAAATTGCATTGGCTATATCTTCTGCTGATTTATGTTACTTTAAATTATACATGTGCAGATGCAAAAGTATACAATCTCTTGCTTGCTGAAAATGTTCAGCTAACTTTGTGCATGCTGCACAACGTCTGCAAGTAGCTTGTCCACACCCTATAGGGAAGGGCTGACATGAATGCGTTTTTGTCTGAAATCCTTTACATAGAAAATTAAGTTATTATACTGTTACAAATAAATATTGTTTGTAGATTTTCATGACAATAGGTCTTAAACTACAGTACTATTAAAAACAAACCCTACCAAGTACCAACAGATAGGCTTGAAGCTTTCCTTAGATCATTACAAACAGTAGTAGAGTTGAAGAAACTCTTTACTTCATTCTTCTCCAGATGCAGGGGAATCAGGTTTATTACTAATAAGTAAAACTGCAGAATATTTGCTTATGAATCTCACATGATTTTGTGGAACTCCACGATGGAAAAACTATATGCGAAGCATGCAACTTGAACATGAGAAAAGCCTGCCCCTTTTGCCAAGTTCCCGAATTCTTTTTCTGTCCTTTCCTTTCCACGCTCGTTAATGTTGGTCATGAATACATCAAACTGATACACACTCTGAACTGCACGATTGGATTCAGGGCTTTCAGGAATTACCAAATCCACTGCTATCACTTTCCCATTGCCAGGTAATGCTTCATAGCAGTTTTTTAGTAACTCAATGCATTGCTCGTCATCATAAGTATGGAGTATCCACTACATATCCCAATAACATCACTTGTTAGTCAATAAATAAATCTTTGAATCACAAAATGATTGTTTGTCCAAAATCTAAAGCGTACCTTCATGAAAATAGCGTCTCCTTTTGGCACACTCTTGAACATATCACCTGCTACATGCTCAATGCCTGCAACACAGGAAAACACTAAATCAGGATTTTTAAGGACTTAATACCTTTTTTCCCCTTGAACTTGAAGCGCTTGGACGTTTTGCCCCCTCAGGCTAACGGCACCGTCACACGTCAGACCAACCCAACCCACGTGGCATTGCCATGTCGGACAGGCTTGACGGTGCCATTGGACTGAGGGCAAAATGTCTAAAATTGAAGTTCAGGGGGCAAAACGTCCAAATGCTACAAGTTCAAGGGGGAAAATGGTACTTTAGTCGATTTTTAAGTTAATAATTTCAGAAGCCAAAGTCCAAATTTACTATCTGTATATACATCATACCAGGATAGGGGGGTGACATGTCAATAATCTGTGGCAAATCAAAATTAGTACCCTTAATGCCAGGGTACTTTGAGACAATCCTGTGTAGAATTGAGCCATTGCCACCGCCTACATCTACCAAGGAATTCAAGCCTTGAAAACCCTTGTAGTTTTTCAACATCTCTTCCACAAACATAACGTTGTAATTATCAATCATGGAGTTCTTGAAAGCTGCTGCGAAACTCGCGTCCTTGCCCAAATACTCAAGGGTACTCATCCCATGCGCCCTGTTAAATAGAAGTCCCCCTTCTAGGATTGCAGGTTTCCAGTGGTACCTGTTATGAATATTAATCCACCATTAAAAACTTTTGGAAAAAAATCAAAGTCACAACATAAAACAGGGGAATTAATTCTCAAAACTGTTATATTACCACATATCTGTGATGGCTTTGTCGTGAGAGAAGTCCAACAATGGAGATAAAGATGCTCCATCGTTGTTCTTGATGAAGTATTTGGCAACTGGTGCCAAACCATAGAGCCTGACAACGTGGCCATGATCGGTGACAAGAGAGCAAGTGAGGATTGAGTGGCTTGCTAGGAGCCGGAGGATTCGATCAAGGATCAAAGGGGCGTTGGGGTTTGTTAAATTGGGAAGTTGGGATGCAATCTGGGAAGGTGAAATCAGCGCACCAGAACCAGCCCTGTGTATAATTTCCAGCACACCAAGTTCGTTAGCTGCTTTTAACGCCATGGGCAATACAGATGATGAAACAAGTTGCATGGCATATTGCTGGGCTTGTTTGTCTTCTTCATCATTACAAATTCTCGCTTCTAGGTTTTCTGTAGAACTCATGGTTTCTTGAATAAATGTTGTTGATCAAAGTTACCAGTACCCTTTTTAAGGATCCAGTTTCAGGTTTTACTATTAGGTTTACTTAAGGTCGAAGATTCAACCTTGGAAACATCAGACAATTTACATGACTCATAATCAATTGGTTTGAATGGCTAATTGTCAATTCTGGTCTGCTTGACTTTTTTACCATTCAACAAAAGATATTTCGTGAGGAACTTTATCTATATATTCTAGAATCTAGGCAGGTGTTAAGACCTTTCAATCTTATAGCTTCGAATTCTCTCTGTCCTTCGTTAATGTTTGTTGTGAATATTTCAAACTGATACACACTTTGAACCTGCGTGGTTGGATTCAGGGCTTTCAGGAATCACCAATTCCACTGCTATCACTTTCCCATTGGCGGGTAATGCTTCATCATAGCAGTTCTTTAAAAAAAAAAAAAAAAAATCATAGCAGTTCTTAAGTAACTCCATGCATCGCTCGTCATCATAATTATGGAGTATCCACTGCATATCCCAATAACATCTCGTGTTAGTCCATGAAGGGCAAAGATTCCTAAATGATTAATTGTTTGGCCAAAAAAAATGGAAAAGAAGAATTTAGGAATTGCCATAATTTTGGACTAATGAGGTTTTTTAAGTTGTTAATTTCAAAAGGGCTTATTAGCCTTTTTGCCCTTGAACTATATCGCGAGAAATTTTGCCCCTTGAACTTCAAATGCGAAAACCTCAAGACGGTTAACCTTGTGAACTTTCCAAATTTAGGACAATTTACCCTGATATAGGGGCAAATTGTCATGAATTTTGAAAGTTCACTAGGCAAATTGTCTTGATTATAGTTTAAGGTGCAAAGTGTCCTTAGCCCCATAGATTAGGATTTAGGGGGAAAAAGGCTAATAAGCCATTTTTGCAAGCCAATGCCTACAAACTGAATGGCACTCATCCCATGCTCCTTGTTAAACAGGAGCCCCCCCTTCTAGGATTGCAGGTTTCCAGTGGTACCTGTTTTGGATTCCACATTAATGAAAACTTTTGGAAAATCAATATCAAAACATAAAACAGGGGAATTCTCAAAGCGTATTACCAGATATCTGATAACCCTGTCAATCACACTCTTTATGATATCTGATTCTCAATAACTTTCCCATGTTTATTCTCAAAGGCTAATGGCTTTGTCCTGATACAAGTCTAACAATGGAGATAAAGAATAGTTATGAATTATGATGAAACAAGTTGCATGGCATAGTGCTGGGCTGGGCTTGCTTTTGTTCTTCATCATTGGAAATTCTCGCTTGTAGGCTTTCCTTAGAATTCATGGTGTCTTGAAAATTTTGTTGATAGAAGTTTCAGTTTCAGTTTAAATATTAGCTTTAGGGAGGAAGATTCAACCTTGGTTCAATTTGAAACATCAGAGCATTCACATCATACCGGCAGAACAGATAAAAATTTGGTTTCAGTTTAAATAATAGCTAGCTTTGTTGTGTCCAAGTTTGAATGGCTAATTGACTGCTTAACTTTTCTTTACCTTCTTGATTTACAAAGTTGGAATTGGAATTACTATATGCTACCAAAAAGTTAATGCCAGCATTATCTAAATCTTGATCCTTAAAAAGTATGTCAAATCTTTACAATAGCTTAAGTCCTTTAAATTTTGAACATGTCTAGGCAACATTCAGTAGCAAGCCCCCTCTTCCAAAATTTCTCAAAGTATTCTCCATAGGTGAAACTTCTATAGACTGCAGGGTGCTCATCACCTATCAACTCCGGCGCCGGACCGATCAAAGCATCGGGTGATGGGCAGTAGAAAGTAGGGATTGATATTCGTTCTTTATTGCTATTCACAACTGCTCGATGGAGCACACTTTTGTAACGATCATTGCTAATTACCTGTTACCAAGATTAAAGCTTCATTAGTAACTGTTGATGACTTTCCTGCTGTGACCACTAAACAACATGGGATATGCTTGAAAATCAAAGTAAACAGAGCTGAACTAAACTTTTATAGTACCTATAGTACTAATTATAATTGTTAGTTCTTCCTAAGTGTCAAATATTTGAAAGTCAACTGTTGGGCACTGTTTTCTCCCCTTAGATTAATAATTTAACCAAATGCACTTAAATGTATACCAGAATTAGGCATAAAACTCACCCCACAAGCTATGATATGCTCCAAAAAGCAGAGACAAGTTCCATGTAATTAATCAGGCCAAAAGTCAAAAGTCCAAAATGATCTTTTAGGAGGTTTGACTTTCTTAATCTTCATTCATTGGAGAATAGAAGGAAAATGAATTTTGTATATGAACATTTCTCAATCCCCCCACCCCCATCTCTCTCAAGGAGACAAGTATTTTACAAGTATTGTAATAAAATATTCGATCAATGGGAAAATTATATGTTTCCAGGCTGGTGATGAGGTAGATGTAAAGTGAAGCTGTCGACTAACACGTATCTAGCAAACCAATTTTCTTCAATTTCCAGTTCATTTTAGGCCAATTATAACATAAGAAACAAGGAATAAAATCTCACCTGCATTTGATCACCGATGTTGACAATGAAGGTGTTTGGGATAGGATTAACGGCAATCCACTTGCCATTTCTTAAAACCTGCAAACCCGGCACATCATCCTGGAGAAGAATGGTTATCAAATTAGGATCCGTATGGCCTGGCAAACCGTAAGTAAGTTCTGGCTCTGGACAGGGTGGATAGTAGTTTAATGCCATGTGCTGCCCATGCTTGCTTAATGTCTTGTCAATATGATCTTTCTTCAAGCCCAAGCTCTCTGAAATGGCTACAAGCAGTCTTAGCACCAATCCTCTAACACTAGTGCAATAATCAGCCACATCATTCCTGTAAAGAAGCAAATATTGACAAATTCAGAATCCCACCAATTAGTTATAACAATGAAAGTACTAGTTATCTGGTTGGTTGAGCTGGTAAGCGGCCTCCAGAAGCATATTTGCTGGAAGGGATTTAAATTTCGTGCTCCCAACCCGAAACGGATTAGTCTCGAATCCAAAAGGGTAATTTGGTATTGGTGATTTGTCATGATTATTATAGATATATATATATTAACCTGAAAGATGGGGGATTTGAAGGCCATTCGGGTACGTGATCTTCGAGAGGGTGGCAGTGGAGTCTGAGAAAATCTCTCCAATTGGCAACCTTTTCAGTCCTAACATTAAAACTAGTTGACAAACGGTTGGCCTTGGAAGGGTCGTCAGAGTAATTCTTCAACCTCTCACTTTCCGGTAATTGAAAGAATTCTCTAGCTAAAGACAGCATGTTATTAATCATGGCATCCGAAATCCCATGATTCTTCACCTGATTAATTAAAACACAAAAGTCAAAAACTAATCTTGTAAGAACAAAAACATTAAACATGACTCGATCGAACCAAGCAACAAATAAGGGAATTAACTCATTAATGTTTAATTAATTACCTGAAAGAAACCGTCAGTTTGGCATGCAAGGGAAATCTGTTTGAGAATATCAGAGCGATTGGGACCGTAGAGGCCTTGCAGATCAATCAGAGGAATGGAAACATGGGATGCCTGAAGAACATCAGAAAGATTTGGACGGTCGGAGATTGGTCTGATGTAATTAGAAGGAACCTGTTTAACTGTAGATGCAAGGTCTGCGAGTAACAGCTTGGTGGCAGCAGCCATGGGAAAAAAAAAAAGAAAAAACAAAAGAAATTGTTGTAATAAATTTGCAATCAGCAAGAGTCCTGATTACTATCTTACTTCGGAAAAAGGTTTTGAGTTTCTGCACTTGTTTATGGCACGCATTTATATACTGATGAAAGCTCTAATAATGAGGATGACGTTACTGGTTTGACATCAAAAAATTTACGTCATATGTATAGTAGTAGTACTGATTACTGAAGATATTGTGGCCACTTCTTTAATCTTTTTGGTTACCTTATTCTGACAGATTTACAGTACTCTTGGTTCCAAATTAATTAGAAGTACATTAATTAAGATGTTTTTAAATATTTTTATTTTTATTTTTTATTTATTTTTGGTTTTCCACTTTTTGATTAATGAGATTGGGATTACAAACACACACCGCTACATGATTAGCGGTCCAAACACAGTAATCTATCTATGAGCTAACAAACTCCTTCCCCAACAAATACAATTGAAATCTCACGCCTCTCTTGAACCTAGAAACTAGAAACTATACGTACATACAAACCAAATCAACAAACAAACAAATTATAAATTAAACTCACATTCTGTGAGAGTTGAACCCAAGAACTCATGGTTCAGGTATGCTGGAAGCCTGGAACTAAGGGTTCAGTACTCTACCACCCGGCCAAATGCCCGATGACACTCGATCAAATTCTAATATTAAAAAAAAAAACCTTTTTTGGAATATTGTTACCTCTCCTTACTTCACTATTTACATCATTTCGGATAATTACTAAAGAAAACGTCAAAATGGTACTATCATTTTTCCGTTAAAAAGCTTGGTTGGTGCCATTTCAGAGAGCACTTGTTCAATTTAATTTACTAAAAGAACAATCGAAAACAAAAATTAGAAAGCTATATACCGTATTGAGAAGTATAATTATTTTTGTATTATCTCCCGAATCTTACAATGATCCACAACTATTAATATTACAGCAACAAAGTTCTTTTTAGATTTTTTTTTTTCAATAGAAAAAGTTTTTGTTGAATTGTATTAAGTTTGTCATGTGAAAACGAAAATGGAGGTTGGTGCAGGTTTGGCTATTTAAGCAGGAATGTAATATATTAGTTAGTTCTCATGTGAATGACTGATAGGAACGGTCCAAATTAAGGATGTTAGACTATCACGAATTAATAATGGCTTATGACATGAAATGTAGCTTTTAAAAATTCAAATTATTATTAATTTATTATGGCAGTGAAACAACATGGCTTAATTAGTAGAAGAAGCCAAGAAAGTGGTAGATATGAAAGTTATTATTAACTAATTTATCTAGATATGTCATGCCCCGAATGCGTTTTTAAATAAACCATATATATCTCTATCTCTTATATTATAGTAAGTATATCTTAAGAAATAAGGATCACGCAATAAATATGTATGGCTCAGCATATAACTTGTTGAATATATGACGATTAAAGATCTTAGCAAATATTAGAAACCAAACCAGGAAGCAATTAATATTTAAATATTAAGTATTATAAATGGAAAAAATCAAGAATCCATTAAGTTTTGATTTTATTTGTTGTTTGGTCATACTAATAGGCCATAGCCATAGCTTTTTTATATTAAAAAAAAAAAAAAAGAGTGCCTGATCAATTATTTATTCACCGCGCTGCACTCGTCGATGTTGATGATATATTAACATTAATATTAATGTATAACAGTGAAAGGATTAATTAATTACTATAAGATAGGGGTTAGTTAATCAACCTTGCTTGGTGGCTTGGTCTTTTTTAAAAAAGTTTAGGGTTTTTATTATATATATACTATATATATCATATGAGGCACATTTGAGTTGTACTTTTAATTAAAAATGGGGGGCCGTACTCGTTTCATCTCACGCCTTATAAAAATTTTTTAAAAAATAATTCAACCTTATACTGACTTTATGACTTCAAATCTAATGATATAAAATTAAAAGCTTTTTATGATTTGGAGTCTCAAACCTTCTTCATAAATCTCTAACACGTGCGATACTTTTTCGTTTTCGTTTCCGTGGTGATGTAATCAATAGAAAACTTTGAAAAGCGACACAAAGCTTTTTATAATTGGAAGGCTGATTTTCTCAAGGAACAAGAAAGAAATCAAATCATATGATGAAGAAGATTAATTTTAATTAATGAATTATATGTAAAAAAGAAAAAAAAAGAGAAGATTTTAATTATATCAGTTCTAGAAAATTAATGAGCAAGGCCGACTTTGAGCAATTGGAGAAAATTTCGGTGGATGGATAAAAAAAAATGCCAACTAGGCAATTTCTCAACTTGAGCTGTAAAAATTGCCAATTACTACTAGGTATCTATATTTGGATGGAATCTTTGATTTTTTATTTGGTAAAAACTACTATTACAAAACTAAATACAAAGAGTTTAATTACTCGTAATTTCAACTTCCAACTATTATAAAGAAAATTAAAAAAATGCCAATTACTAATAGGTATCTATATTTGGATGGAATCTTTGATTTTTTATTTTTTTACTTGTTACTTGTTTGGTTTATTATAATTTGCATATCGAAGTCTCGGGCAAGTGTAGGCCATTCTGGTTTTTTAATGACGCCAATCTTGGTGACGTCCTTCACAATTATCATAGCTTATGTCACTCGTGACATGGTATTATATAATTAGGACAATAATAATTTTGGTACATATCCACGATTCACTCTTATAATGTCCTAATGTCCATTATCTCTCGTAAACAAGCCCGCCGACGTGATGTTTGTACTTAACTACAATTTTCTTTCATCATATGATCACATCACATGTAATTTGTCGGTTTTTTTCTTTTTCTTGAAAATTTGTCGGTTATTTTAGTATAATAACATAACATACATGAATGTGTTGTCGTACCCATTAATAATGTGATCTACCAAACAATTATTCAAATAATCAATTATAAAAATTAGGTTACTTATAATATGTCGATGAAGTATTATTCTATTTAGTTTAAATGATCATCCTCGTCACAACTTTTTTTCGTTTGAGGAATCCTCGTCACAACTTCAAGTAAGGAAAAAAAAAAAAAGGTATACTACTATAAAATTATAGAGTTTTGAAATTATGATTCTTTTTAAAGATCTTCATTTCAAATTAATAATAACAAGTTGGTCAGCCCGCGCTAGCGCGTCGGGCGTCTTTGAATTTAATTTTTTAGAAATTTTTTTATTACGACCCTCATAAACATTAACTTTGTTAAGAAACAAAGAGCCAAGAAATTGTTTGTGAGAATAGTTGATAAAATTACAAATTAATGATACTATTTATTACGAAAATAGACATAGTGTAGGGGGAAAGAAAGTTTAAGAAACTAATCAAGAGACTATTAATGACACTATTTATTACTAAAATAGTCAATTACCAAAATAGGGCAAGGGAGAGAAATTGTAAGAAACTAATGGAGGTCCTTTTTAGTAATTAACCAAGTGAGAAAAGACATAAAAGGACAAAAAAAGTTCAAACCAAATCTCCTCATCGATCTTCAAAAGGGGCCTTTAGTAATTTCATTGGGTGTTTCAAATAATATGTAGTATATATATATAATAATGTTGAGAAATTAGGAATGTGAATTTTGAATATATGTTACGAAATAAATTATAGCAGCTGCCACAATTAGTTTAATGGGTATCTGTGCATGGACATATATATTTTCTTGCCTAACTTGCAATTTAACGACATGGCACGTTTAAAAAAAAAAATTATAGTCGTGTCGTGGTTTTATTATTATTAATTTTTCAGGAGAAAATTAAAACATAAATCCCTAATAAAAAAGGAAAAAGCCATAAAATAATATATATATATATGTTATTATTATATGTATAATATATAAAGAAAAGTAATTGCAATTTTGACAATTGGGGCTTATAGTATAGTAAATTATTAAGAAATATACGAACAATGTCCACCAAAAGAAGAAAAAAATGCAGATTTCTTATTAAAAAGAAGAAGAAGAAGAAAAGAATTCGCTTGCTGCCCAGCAGGCTTGGCCCAAATAGTTGTTTGAGTTTGACTATAAGAATAAGATGGTCCAAGTAAGAATCACATCAAAGGGCTAAAAGCTAACCATCAGAGCCCAATGAGGCCCACTTGTCCTGCAACAACGAAGAGGGAGCAGTAAACGTAAAAAACTCGAGGTTTTCGTGGATTGATTGTCTTGATTCTTGAGTCTGAACTTTTTTATATTCTTTTCTATAAAGCAATAGTTGAATTCCATATGAAATTCATTATGCAGATTTCAAACGCAATTACTTTAGGTATTTTTTTTATTGAAAGGGGAATTCAAAATCCTTTCGTGGACCATTATTTTGTTGAAGGTGAGAACTGAGAACTGAGAATGTACAATTTAACATAATTCGGGGTCCAATTTCCTTCATCCTACAGTTGGCTAATGAACCACACTATTGCTAAATGGTAAATGCCATTGATTTCATCGAACTCTTGCCGTATGCTTCACGTTTCCTCCTTTTTTTTTTACTTTTCCTTGAGTTGGTATTGAAGAAATTATTAGATTTTTTTTGGTAAGTTCATGATATTGAGATTTGAAATGGGTTACATAAAGTGATTCTCTCCTTTTCCATAATCTCATCCCACCCGTCTTAGGATTTAAACTCGAGACCTATCACAAGAAATCTCAAGTTTAACCACTGGGTGTCCCCTTGGGGACGAAGAAATTATTAAATGGTACCGTCCTGCGTTAACAATGATACTAACTACTAAAATTGTGTCAAATTAAATTATCTCCTAAAATTTAAGTACTATATATATAAGT
The DNA here is from genome assembly GCA_001974825.2 of Corchorus olitorius. Taxonomy (NCBI): domain Eukaryota; kingdom Viridiplantae; phylum Streptophyta; class Magnoliopsida; order Malvales; family Malvaceae; genus Corchorus; species Corchorus olitorius. Next base: position 24,758 of record AWUE01014587.1, read on the forward strand.
CGAAGATTTAGCCCTTTCAAAATTAAATCAAATAAGGTTGCGTTTGGTTCGTGGTATCTTAGATATCATGTGGGAATGTCATTCCCACCTCTTTCCTGGGAATGCTATTTTAGTGGGAAAGTGTACATTTTTTTGTTTTTGTGGGAATCAGATTATCATGTTTGGTTAACGTCAAAATCTGACATTCCCAAGGTGTGCAAAGTACAACCTTACCCTCAAACTTACATTCCAAAAATTTGGTAAGGTTAAATAGTTAATAAGCCATTAAAATTTGAAGGTATAAGAGAAAAGTCATTAAATTTTGAGGGTATAAGAGGAAAGTCAAGATAAAAATAGTAACATTTTCCTGGGAAAGTTAACTTTTCCACCCTTTTAGGTGGGAATGACATTCCCACCACTTTTCCACTTGAATGAGAAAGTGATGGGAATGACATTCCCATCTAAAATTAGATTCCACCAACCAAACATGGGAAAGTTATTCCCTCTATCTAACTTACCACACTTTTCCACTACATTCCACGAACCAAACGCAAAAGGGTAAGTCCTCAAAATCAAGATTTAACTGACATATGGTTTTAGAAAGTCTCTAAGTCATATCATCGTATTAGTGGTTGGTCTCATAGCTGATGTGGTGGATCGGGCCCACTTAATAATTTCTCAGACCATTACTTTTTTTTTTTTGTTAGAAGAAGGGGAGTGGATAATAGTGTTCTAAATTCTGATCTGCCCATAATATATACACATACACAGAAAGGGAAAGTTGAGAAGATGATTTGGGATAATAGTTCTGATCTGCCCATAATATATACACATACAGAAAGGGAAAGTTGAGAAGATGATTTGGGATAATAGTTCTCCTTTGTATGACCTCTCAAATCAAATTTATAATCTATTTGTCCTCTTCTAATTAAGTTGGTTAGTGTTAGAACTATTTAATATCGTCTGCCCATACCAAAATAAAATGCGTGTGCTTTGTTCAATGAATATTGCAAAAAAAAGTTGGGCACCTTTCACTTTCGTTCTTCAATGAATATAAATAAATGACAATTTGAAAATTCTGGAATGTTGAATTTCTAAGCAAACAAGGTGTTCTTGCTTTTGATTATAACAGGAACAACGTACTTTGCTATTAACAGAGACGAGTGGCAGAATTGTAATTTGCAAGCTTAATATAGGGGGGGTTGATTAGTATGAAATTAAGGTCACGAATTTAATTTGATGACGACTTCTCAACTTGAAACTCAAGGGCTCACATACCTAATGGCTAGTGCCATAAAAATTAAGGCAATTTCAAGTTTGGCAAAAGCATGAAAAAGATGGGAAAGCTACAAAAACACGTTGCAGTTTGGCTGCAATTCGCTATCTTTGGCCTAATTGTCTAATGAACCGAATCATGTTGGTCAAATTGTATCACTATTTATACTCATAATAATGCTTAATTTATATGAGAGTTTCCAAACAAGTCTTGAGATTATGGAGCATTCGGATTCTGAATGCCATTTCAAGTGCTTAAGCCAAGACCTTCTTGCCGATATCATGGTTCGACTAGATGGCTCGAGTCTGGCCTCGGCTGCCTGCACCTGTTCTGAACTTCATGGTTTAGCTCAAGATCAAACACTATGGAAGCACCTCTGTCACTCCACGTGGCCTTCTACTTCACTCAAAGAAGCCCAGCAGTTTTTCTCATCTTTCACAATGGAGGGTTTTAACAGATTCTATGCTGATTCCTATCCTCTTATTTTGCACGATAGAAAAAATTCCGATATTATTCCGATTCAAACACACTTATCTCCATCCGATTTTGCTTCGTTTATCGATGTTTACTACCGGGACAAATGCATTCTATCAAGGGTTTTAGATGGCATGCCAAGCACAGCGGTTTGTGGAGACGGTCAGAGCAACGACTATCTCAGATGGTTATTGAACTGCCCATTCAGACTGGTTCTCTTTGATGTTGATTCCGTTGAAGGCGATGAAGTCCGGTCTGCCAACGACGAATATGGTTATACTCAAATACAAGCTCCCACATTCATGAACCCTGTTCAGATAGGAAAATCAAAAGATCACAGTAAAGAGCTAGTAGAAGGGATTAGATTAAGCTGGGTGGTGTTGGACAAGAAGAGAGGAAGAGCGGTAAATCTCTCGAGCTGGAAGCCGGTGTTAGTGAAGAAGATCTGGGCAACTGAAGGGGACTATTTGATGCATTTTGGGTGTATTGTGCCGGTAGAGGAGAATGTGCTGCCTCACAAGTTAGCCGAGTGCCTTATATTGGCTAGGTGCAGGTTGGCGGGGAAAGAAGGGTACTTGAGATGGAAGGAGATAAGTATGCATTTTGAGGACACTATCGGAGCACATATCAATGGAGAAAAGAGTTTAATCATCATCAATCGTGCTCTATACTGCTCGCGAAGCAGTAAATGGCTGGTGGTTGAGAAGGGATATCAACAATTCGAGGAGCAAAAGCAAGAGATTATAAGGAAAACGAAGCTCAAAGACACCATAGCCAATTGGCTTTTTCTTTCTTTTGAAGTTTCAATCTTCATAACTTTTGGGTATTACTATTTCTTTTCACCCATTTAGAGTTCTACCAGCATGTCAAGGTGTAAATTCTAGATCACTATGATCAAAGAACAATTTGATTAACATATAAAAGCAAGATAAGTAAACAGGTAAAGGTTTTAATTTTGCATGAATGAGAAGTACATATTCAAAATTCAATATGCAAATTATGATGTTCCAAGGACAAATTCCACAAATGAGATAAGCAAAACCAAGCACCCAATTTCACTTATCCCCATATTTGAGATTTCTCCCAACTTAGGCATCTAACATTTCTTTTTTCAAAAAACAATAATCTGATTCATAACTTCAGCGTGATGATGCACTAAACAGAGCTTTGCTAATAATACCAGTCGCCTCAATGTAACGATCCACACATCTAGATATGCAGCTGCTCTCGCTTCCACTCAGACTTGATCCTGGTTTTGTGATACACTTGGTAAAGCACTTCTCCCTTACCGTCTGCATGATAAATGATCAACAAATTGATAATTAGCTCCTAAAGAGATGAACTTAGCACCAAATAATACTATAGAAATCATGATGAAAGTTTTGGAACCACAATCAAGTAACACATACACCATTCTCATCCTCAAAGAGGGCATTAGCAAGCAACAGCCGAGACCACGGATGAGAAGTCTATTTGATATAATGCATTAACTGGTTGCATTATGTTACTATGAACAAACTGATGAACTTGAATGAGGTAAAACATCTAAGCATATAAGTAAACATACAGATAAGCTATGGACACTATCAATGAATCTTCTGCTAACCATCTTTCTATCAAATAGGCTTTTGGCAGAACAAACAAAAAATTTAAGAAAGATATCAAAGAGCATTCCAAATTGTTTTACCTGATTGAATACAAAAGTATCAAATCCTGCTGAACCTTTTAATTAATTAAATGAATTTTAAGTCAAGCTAAGTCCAATGATGTTGATGGGATTAAAGCTTTGAGGTTTGAGCCAGTTAAAAAAAAAAATCTGAGATTGTGGCGGCTCTTGCTGGCTAAAATTTGGTAACTATTCTAAACAAAGAAATCACTGGAGCAAATTCATGAAAGTTATCAAACAGGGAACGGACGATTGGTCACACACATGAAGATCATGTTGAAAGCAAATGCATTAATAAAAGCACAATTTACCATGACAGCTTAATTAACCCAAGAACCAAACCTTTCAAAAGAAAGGGGAAAACTTTAGTATATCAAATTTCTAATTCTAAGTTTAAATCTAGATATGGAAAACCCTAAATCAAAATTAAGAAAGAGGAAAAGAAGATAACCTCCACGAACTCCTGAGCATAAACCTGGGCAAGTTGAAGCTTCATCTGGTCCATGAAAGCTTCAGTTGACATTTGGGGAGACCCTGATCCACTTGAACCTGTTGAAAAAGCATCCATTTTTCCTCTTTCGTTTGTCTTTTTTCTTTTTTCTCTTTAAATTCTTTCGCCTGTTAAAACTCTATCTCTCTGCCTCTCCAAAGCCAAAATTGAAAAACAGGAAGAAGACACTAAAACCCTAACCCTATAAAGGAGCGAAGAGGAAAAGAAGACGCTAAAACCTCACCTAGACTTTGCCATTTTAAACATGGGTCTGTTACCAACTCTCCACGCATTAGGCCCAAATAGTTTGCGCCACTCAAAGAGACAAAGACTCGCCATCTTTGAGGCCCACTATTAGTAGAAAACGTAAAAGATAATAAAAGTATGAAAAGGCTAGGCCCATTAATTTGGGCTCAAAGTTCAAATGGAAGAGAAATGTAAAAACAGTTGAATTTAAAATATAGGAAAATTTTTAAATATAAAGTCTTCATATTTCATAATATTGAAATGTTTTTCATCTAGTTTTTATTCACATTTCAATAATACTTTTTAAGAAAATATATAATATGTGGATATAGCCAGTTGCAAAATAATAATAATAATAATAATAATATGTGGATAGCCTATTAATTTTTATTTGAAAAATATAAAATGAGATACAATATATTTGTAATTATTAGTGTGATGAGCACAACCCACCAGAAGATCTTCAAAATATATATGCATCAATTATCATGCATTTAGGAAAATCTTATTTAATACTAGTATCATAAAAAAAGTTATATATTTATATATATTATGATACTATTGTATCATATATGTGTAATCACATTGACCATATATTATTGCTCTCTCTGAGCAATGCACATATATATGGGAAATTACTATTTCTCGTTCAATTATCTTAACCGTATATATAGGTAGAACAATTGATGGACTACCAAATTTTCACTTTAGAAATGGGAAGTTTAACGTTTGAGAGAAATGGTATGTACTTGCTGTACTTTTCTAATTAACTACTTCTGGGGTCTCGGCAGTAAATGTATAAGAAGATTCAAAACGACTCCAAAATTGTCATTCAGATTAAGTGTCCGTTTGGTCTAGTTTAAAGCTCTTCCGAAAAAGTGTTCCCGGAAAAAACTTTAATTTAGAGTTTATGACTTTTAGTTCAAAAATAACTGAAAAGCGTTTCTGGAAAGTACTTCTGTACTTTTCGTTTGGTCCAGCTTAAGCTTTTTTCAATAGATAAACTGTTAAATAAGCTGGGCCAATTCCAAAGTGTACGATATAGCAATATTTTAGCGATTGATATAGGGAGATCATGAAGCTGCTCATGAAGAAACGAATGCATATTGCATACGATAAGAAGAGTTAGCTGAGAAAATTTAATTGCAACATGAGCTTTTATTGGACATTATTGACAAAACATATGAAATCTGGGATTTTTACTTAAAGTGACAGATATATAGGCAGCGGGAAGTAAAAAACAAAAAAGAAATTAAAATGATGAATAATTGACAAGGAAAATAATGCAACTCCTGAGAGTCTTATCATGTCTATAATAATATATAAGAGAAAAGGGCCTTCAAATTCAATGTCAAGATCGATGATTATATATAGGCCCCAATACAATCCCAGTTATCCAATCATACTTAGATCAGGAGAACCCTGGGCTAAATGTATTTTGTTACAGGTCACTTTACAGTCCATCCATAATCCATCGCTCCCGATAGGAAAGAGAGAGAGAGACATGGAAGCCGACAATTGAAGCATGAAACAAGACATAGCGGCCGCCAACTGGACGGTAGGGAGTCCTCAATGGTCCTCTTCAGTTTGGAACCCTGTGGTCCTATTCCTACACCACCTCTATTACAACCTGGTCCATCATGTACCCAATCAACTATCTCTTCCCCATTTTTTTTTAATTCAAGTAATTTCTTTCCCACACCAATTACTTTAAACCCATTTTCTTCCTTTTTATCATAACCATATAAATATAACAAGACCTGCTGGGTTGAATTGAAGAAGCAATTAACGCCCCTTGAGTAAGGTATCAGGTTGGAGTTTTTATTAATGACAAAAATAGGTACTGGAAGAGCTTATCTCATATGGGGTTCAAGCCAATACAATTTGTTGGATACCGAAGAGTAAAAAAAAACCATATATAATATTAATTATATTGATTAAGCTTTTGATAGCAACACTTAAAATGGAGTAACAAATTATAAATATAAATATTCGAATTCTGGGATGGACGGGGTGGGATTTGGGATAGGAGAGGACTACCTCCTATTATGTAGTCGATTTAAATATCATGTTCACGAGTAGAAAAAAAACAAATTATAAATATTTTTGCAGAGTTGGTTCCACCTTTTCGGCTTACTTGCATTCACCACGCCCGTAATATGGTCCAAACTCAATTAGGTATTAGATCTCAACGATTCTTTTTATGATGGCTGATGATGATATATTTTTTATAAATACATAGCCTTACATGTTCTTATGTATTGTTTTTTGCATATAGCAGTACTATACATATTATCACTATATCGTTTTCCTGTAATAATGGCGACCCTACTTTCTCCATGAGTGATGAGCCCAACCTAGCTAAGAACCCACCTAGGAGTCTATAGGAGTTGGGAGCAGACAGAAAGGGGGATTGCAAACAATGTACTGCTAAGCTTAAAGAGGCATAAATCTTTATTATATCGATCGAAAATTAATTAATTACAGCTATAACATATATATCTCGACAGTGTGGAGTAATTTAGAAAAAGGGGGTCCAATATTAATAATTCTAATCGGTTAGACATCATAATCTGCTCGCTAACTCCTTCTGCGCGCATCCTAATTAATTACTTTAATTCATTGACATACTATATGTGCTAGGTTATAAGCTAGGCTGCATGGTACTCGTGAATCAGTTCATTCGGGAAACAAAAAAAAAAAAACTACACGAAGACAATTTTGTATATTATGGTATGGCTGATTTTCAATTCCTATCTTTCTTATACTCAAAAAAAAAAAAAAATCTTAGCTTTCATTGAGGCAACCAGGCGGGGGGTTTAACAGATTACACAAGCAGATCCTGAAGGGTGACATGTGTTCTTTGGGGACTAGATTGAAATATTTAAAAGTTAATTAATTAAAAAAATAGATATGTGTCAACTCCACAACCCGCTTGTGGAGTTCAAAATTTACACCGTTAGTGTATCAAATAATTACCCTTAATTAATTTTTCCCTTTTATCGGAAAAGGAAAGTTGCAAGTCTGTCGTTCTAAAGTTTCTATACTTGGAAAAGTCCGGCGGCCTTAATTAAAAAAAACATATCTATAGAAATTTTTTTGGATATAAATTAATATAGAATAGAAGTGTGAAATAAAATGTGCTAATTTTGTGTATAAATTAATTATTATATCATTGATTAATTAATTGTCTTATTACCGCCATATAAGATCTTGTGTGCTTAAGTGCTTTAGCCATAGCTTATTTCTATCAAACAACATAATCCCAAATATGCAGACAAACCTTACAATCAGTTTTTTAATGTGATACTTGGCATGTCGTCTGCCTAAACAATGAAATCACCTCATATATATACTTATGTATTTGTAATTAATTGAACCTATATATATATAACCCTTTTTTTTTATCAGAAACAGAATTTCATTCACATATTAATCATTTTTTTGGCCGAAATCACGTATTAATCATTTAATTTAAGCTAAATATACTTGGTAATATTAGTGGGCTTGATATATATATATATATATATATATATATATATCTTGGAGATCGTACGTAGTTTTGGCTTAAATATTAATTATAATCTTATTTACAACTCGTCATAATTATCTTTGATTCTTCAATATATAAAATGACAAAGGCTGCTACCCAACTTCAAAAATTGTCCTACCCTCAGCCCCCACGCAAATCGTTTCAATGACTATCCTCTGTCCTTAATTATTTAATAGAATCTTTGTTAATTTGGTCGTAAAAGAAAGAAAAAAGAAAAAAAAATTGTTTTGTAATATATACATATTAAGACAGAAAACATATATATGGATATTGTTTTGCTTTTGCGGCTATCATATATATATTTCACATGCAGTACTATACTATTCATTCTGCAAGCTTAAATAAAGACACTAGATAAAACACAAAAATAAAAAATCAATTAATAACTTACAAGGAATTAGTCAAATTTTTAATCACATGATACACATGAACACCCTATAAAAGATTCCATTTCACAATTTTACTTCCCAAGTTACATCCCAAGTTACAATATACAATATGAATAATATGCTCTGCACACAGCACGGCAACAAAAGATTAATTAGGGCACATGCAAGCTATAATTTTGAGATTTCACATAAATTAAGTTAATTTGAACATGATTAATATTTGGATTACTTGTCGATTTCGTTATATACCTAAGATGAGATAAGAACAGAATTAATCTAGTCAATATGGAGGGATTAGAATAAAATTAGTGATAGTAGAGAGCAAATTGATGATTTAATATAATAGCAAGTTGCCCCAAAAACATGTTTGGCTTAATTGAAGTATAGTATGTTGATTAGAAGAATATATATATATGGGAGAGGATGCTTAAATAGAGAGTCACGCAAGAAAGGGGTTAATGTTGTTCTAGGAAGTTGCTGCATGCCCACAAATACAAACAAAAAAGGGTCTAATTTTACTTGTGTCATAATCATAAATCCAACATGGCTACATGGGAAAATGCTTCGTTTGGGGGAAGTATATATATATAATTAAGTAGGACTCGACGAAGCAGCATGGGTGGAATTGGACGGCTCAAAAAACAACAAGTGGGGGCTTAATTTTATTGAGTTAAATTTTTGGGGGAAATGAGAGAGAGAATCGCAAGTTGTGGGGAAGAAAATGAAATTAGAGAATAGAGAGGGGGAGGGGGTATTTGGCCCCATATTCTTAGGTAAAGTCAATAGAAATTCTGAATAGAATAATTAGTCAATCATAACAACTGATTCCAGCGTTGATTTGTTCAATTCTTTCAATAAAATTCAACGTCACCCTAATCAGGTTAGATGACGGAAGCAACCCATTCAAACTAATGAAAACCTCATATTAATTCATTTGTATTCTCTACTCTCCGTTCAATATTTATTAATTATATTAAAAATTAATGAATACTAAATTTGGGAAATTGGGTCTTACACGATTTATATATTAGTGCCTAATCCAAGTTGTAGAGTGACCCAACAACAAGACAGACATTGTTTGGCATTACAAGATTTTAATATACTACTACTAGTAGTACGTATTATATATAAAAAAAAAGTAGTACTAGTAGTATTTATTTACTTATATTATATATCTCACACCTTATATCTTCGTTGATTATATTCAATTAATTACGTAATAGTAATAATTACTGTCACATCACTATTTAGAAATGTGAGGGCTATGCCAATTGATGTGCTTATTAGATATCTTGGTCCTTAATTTGTTGTCATAAAGATGCCTTCCTTCAACTTGATGTACAAATTAAAAAAATATTTTTCCCCGATCATGCCAAATAGGGGCATTTGGCAAATTTGAATGGAGGATTAAAACGCGTCATCATACATTTGATTTGATGGTAGAGTACTGGGCTTTTAGTCTGAGTGATCAACCTAAATACGAAAAAAGAAAAATTGAAAACTAAAACGACTTCGTCTAGTATATATATGTAATTAGAAAAAGTCCCCTGATTACCGGCAACAAGCTCAGAAAATCAGTTGGTGTATATAATTGGTGGTGGTGGACTGGCCGATGAAAGATTGGAAGATTGCCGTCAGACGTAAGAAATGTATAGGAAAGTGCCAAAAGCATCCCTATCTGTGGAATTTGAGTAGTTGATCTTCATCAATTAGCGGCTACATATGCACTGCCACATTATCATCCTTTTATAAATTGCAGCTGCCTGTCATTATTTTTTCCTGAGCAAATTATGACTATAAAATGATTGGATGGTAGGGTTCATATTATTAACTTACACAGTTAGTATTTTTTTTTTTGGTTTTAACCTAAAGTTTGTCTGAACTCGAATTCTAATCACTGATCTGTCCTTTCTTAATAGTAACTCTTAGAAGAATTATTTGATGAAATTATGTATTTCCAGTACTTATTAAGTTAGAAATTGAATTTATAACAAGAACTACTCTAGATTTTTATTTTTTTTCTCTTTATGATGCATGGCACGATAGGCACCAGTGTCATAATTGATGTCATGGGATTTCCCTATTAATTTCTACAATTTACAAATATCGCAGATGTTACACTTAAATTGGAAGTGGTACCTACATAGACATCAATGTAAAGCTTCCACCTTTCACCAGCCTTTATTCACTGTGATTTCCCCTTTGTTGTAATAAAATAAATCCCATGCCCTTGATGATGCCCAATTTCTTACTACTATATATATAATAATTTATTTATATGACATGTATGCATAATTTGACATGTGTCATTTTAAATAGTACTATGTTTACTAGCTTGACCTGATTATTTTGGATTAAAATGATTAAATTAAGGGTAATTATTTGATACACTATTAGTGTAAAATTTGGACTCCACAAGCAGGGTGAGAAGTTGACACGTGTCTATTTTCTGAATTAATTAAATTTTAAATATTTCAATCTAGTTTCTAAGGGACACACATGATACACCCACATATACAGTATATTGAATAATTTTCCTTAAATTAATTAAATAAAAGTAGCAAAACAAATTGAGTTGAAAAATTAGGAATTAAGGTAGCTATAGCACGGCAGGGAAGCGTGGGTGCTGGACCAGGGGATGGCCTGAGTGCCGGGTTGGGCTAATTTTTCCATCGAGGGGTCCAAAAAAGCCAACATAATCCAAAATATGACCTGAAAATTTGTACACATAATGACAAAAGTGTTAGATGTGATTAACTAGTAAGTATTACTTTTGAGGTTTTTGAGAAGATATAAAAATGCCCAAGACTTTAGAGACATAATATATATAACTCATAATAATAATGATAATATTAATATAAGGTCTTTGATTTGAATAGGCAAATCAAAAGGCATGAACTGAAATGAAAGCGTGGCAATATGATATATGGGTCCCTAAGAGGAATGCATGTGCTGCATTCCCATGGAAGAAAAAAGAAAAAAAGAAAAAAAAATCAATTTCAATGTTTTCCTTTTATAAATTAGAGTATATAGTAAATGACTTTGCAAGAGACTTGAAGAAAGACTATAAATATCCTTTTCCATTTGGTTGGCCACCACCACCACAAGAGTGGCCCGTACGGATCAAATTGAAAGCTTTCAAGTCAAAACCCTAACCCTGTTCCTTCCAGTTAAGATAATACTACCATATATATATAAATTAATTTACATCACTTTTTTCCCCTTATATTCCTTTTTTTTTTTCTCTCATAATAATAAAATAAAGGAAGTTAGTTAATTATTATTAGCTTATTATGTGAGTTAATTTTAAAAAATGAAGAACTTAATCTAGATTTTGGAGCAAAAGTCCAAAAAGGAATCAAGAAGGTGACAAATATGAAACATTATTATGATCAATTACAAGTATATATACTATTGGTGTAATTTTTATATATTATTATAAAGAAAAGAAAAGATAGAATATAATTAAAATTAGTATTTTGATGATAGAATAGCAAGCTCGTGCTCTCCAAAACAGCTGGCTTATATATAGTTATACTAATTTTATATACTAAAATAATATGCATACCACCCAGGATGATGACAGTGACAAGCTCACATGAGCCCAACCAGATAATACATGGGGTCCCTACGTATATATATATATATATATATATATATAAACTTAATAACTTAAATACTTACTATATTATTATTATTATTCATTCTCTCTCTTCTAACAGAAGAAAAAAGAAATGGGTAGTGAGAGAAAGAGAAATTAATAAGAAAGAAATATTGGAAAAAAGGAAAAAATACTAGACTAGTGTAAATTGCCTAACTGGAGAAGGAGAAGTTTCGAGGAAAGAAAATTATCATCAAACAAAAAATATATAATGAATTACTACTAATATTTCTCTTTCACTCTCTTGTTTCAAGGTCAACAACTAGATGAACCCTTATAATTATATACCTCGCATTTTACCATCAAGGAATTGGATTAAGTGATAAGCAGGTTGTTTTAGCTTAGGCAGGTCTTAAGTTCGAGACCTTACATACGTAGTTATCCCTGTTGTGAGAGACTCACCCATTATAACTAAGTACGTGAAGCAGGTCGAATCCGAATTAGTTAAGGATGGATATAAAAAATATACCTTGAATTTTCATTTTGGAAAATTTTCTCCTCATTTGGAACGTCGATGGGGGGTTTATGTTTTTTTGGCCAAAGTCTACTTTTCGTGTTTGGGTCTTGCTGGTCAAAAGAACAAAGCACCGACTTTCTCATTCTACTGATTATTATGAGAGAGAGAGAGAGAGTTGAAACTTGAAACATATAGCTTAGCTTAAGTAATAAAAATACCCATCCCAAAAAAACAAAATAAAATGAAAAACTAGACACACAGAAACACCCTTTCCTGTTCCTCAGCTTGTCTTCAACCCTAGCAAAACCAAAGAAAAGTAGTAGTAGTAGTATAGTAAGTAAGAACAGCATGGCACAGTTTCTGGTGTTCCTTGTTTGTCTCTTTGTCTGATTGTGTTCTTTTTTTTTTTTAATCTCAACTAGACCCAATTAGCAAATTAGCCCCCTAAAACACTTTTCTTCCTTTTCTTGTTAGGTTTTGTTTGGTTGATTTTTCTTTAGGAGGAGTCTGTGTAGATCCCATAAGAAAAAGTCAGAATTGGTGGTAAAGAAATCATGGATTTTGGCAGAGAAGGGTTTAGTAATGAAGAAGAACAGATTATGGGTAAAGGTAAGCAGCTTCCTTTCTCTTACTCTTCCTCTTCTTCTCCTTCTTCTTCTTCCTCTCACCACAAAACCCAGATTGCCCCTCCGTCGACTCATACCAACTCCCGGTGGGAACAACCGCCGCCGCAGTCCCATCATCATCAGATTTACGACGGCCCCAACTGGTTAACCAACCGGTACGAACCCGAAGAAGATAATGAAGCAAGTACTGAAGCTGCTGCAGCAGCTGATGATTCCAATTCCAAACGCTTAGACTCAGATTCTAGTGCAACCGCTGCTGCCGCCATTAACGTCGAGAAAGAACACATGTTTGATAAAGTGGTGACTCCAAGCGATGTGGGAAAACTGAACCGACTCGTTATCCCAAAACAACACGCCGAGAAATATTTCCCGCTGGATTCTTCAACAAACGAGAAAGGTCTTCTGTTGAATTTCGAGGACAGAAATGGAAAACCATGGAGATTTCGTTACTCTTACTGGAACAGTAGCCAGAGCTACGTTATGACTAAAGGCTGGAGCCGATTTGTCAAAGATAAGAAACTCGACGCTGGGGATATAGTTTCTTTCCAGAGAGGAGTAGGTGAGATTGGTAAAGACCGGCTTTTTATTGATTGGAGGCGGAGACCTGACGCACCTGACCCGGCGTCGTTTCATCATCAGCACCACCACTTCTCTTTACACCACCGCTCAATCCCATGGAGTTCATCGCTAATGCGGCCGCCATCGGGGAGAGATCACTTGATAAACCCTTTGAGCAGAAACAGCTATTACGGCGGTTTTGGAGCAGCTGGAAGCAATGTGGTGAATCCGGGAGTGTTTTATTTGAGATCAGCGGCGGTGGCTGCAGCACCCCAAATGGGAATGGGAATGGGAATGATGGAGTGGCCGCCGCAAGCAGGCGGAGTTATGGAGGCGCCAATTGTGTTTGATTCGGTTCCGGTGGTCCAAGGCAAGGCTGCAGCCAAAAGGTTAAGGCTTTTTGGGGTGAACATGGAATGTCCCATATCGGAAACTTCCACCGACGAGTGTGAGATATTATCAACAACCACCATAGGCAATGCTACAATGACGGCGTCGCAGCCACCACATCATCAATTCTCTTCATCGTCATCATCAGCCCAACAACATCCTCTCCAATTAAGGCTCTACAATGAGACGCCACTTCCCCAAACAACTGACTTTCTCAATGCCAACAAAGGGAAGGCTTCCATGTCCTTGGATTTGGATATATAATGACACAGCAACAAAAATTTGCTTCAAGATAAGGCTTAGGAATATCAGAATTGCAAAACTAGCTAGCTACTGCTAATTCTCTTCTTCTTCTTCTTTTCTTAATTTCAATTTATATTACTTCTTGATGATGATTCTGATGAGGGGGAGAAAAAACCCAACTGTTGGAAATATCTATACAATGCAGGTTTATGATCATATTCATGTCTATACTGAATAAAAAAGGTACTGAAACTGAAAAAAAAAATTCAGATTTTCAATCTTTTTTTTTAAGATTTGGGTATCTGTGAAAATCTTAGTTAGAGATATGAGATGATCATCAAAAAAACCCATAACACAAGATATATAGAGTCCTTTTTGCTTTTTAGACTTTGTGTATAAATATATAATTACATATATATATATATATATATATATATAGATCCATCAAGCCCGAGATTTCATGTTTGCTTTTTGTAGGGCCTGGTTTCTCCTGAATGTATTATATCCATCCCATTGTTTCCACAGAATTAGTTTCCCCCAAAGTTTTCTTTATTCCCTTTGGCTCCCAATTCTGCAATCTTTCTTCTCTTTCTACTGTTGTTTTTTTGTTTAGTTTCTAACAACCTTTCCCTGACTCCTCAGTAACTGAGCACTAGTGTTAGAGCTATCTGATGTAATCCAAAGTTTTTGCCTCTCTTTTTTGTGTTCTTTTTTTCTTTTTTTCTTACCTGCTTTGCTAGGTTGTTGTTCTTGTCGCTGCTTCGTTGGGCACGCCCGCAGGTTGTGCAGAGAAATTTTGCAGGGCTTTTAAAAGGTATAGGGATTTTTATCTCAACAATTTTCTTGGACCCTTTTTAATTAATTCTATGATATCTTTTTTTTTTTTTCATTGTTTATACTATATAGTATTTATTAATTCCCATCTCACCTGTTTATGTTTATTAACCCCCCAAACCCATTTCCTTTCTCTTTTCAAGATTGAATGTTCCCCATTCTTCTAAATTTGCCTTGTTTCCTCGATCAGTTCAATTCACCTACATATATAGAAAACACACTGATACTATTAACTTCCCCAATCCCCCC
>AWUE01014588.1:0-97807 GCA_001974825.2 Corchorus olitorius
GCCAAAGATGTCAAGTAATTAAACTGCCCTACTGCAATTTGTGGGGTTTAACACATTGGTCCTCTATATATATATGAATGCCCATCCTTTTCATTTGGTTTTGTTTCATATATTGATCGTGCTTCATTGGCCTAGTACTACAACTATGCTCTTTAACTTGCGGAATTGTGATGCCGGAAGCATCAAACTGATTATATTCAAAATCTTGGAATGCTAACTTTTCAGATTAAATATGTTGTTGTTCCTCCAAAAGGAAAGCTAATTAGTAAGGAAAAAATATGTTGATTTATAGAAATAATCTTCATAATTGATTTGCATATATGTAAACACTTTATATCATATATACTTTTACTTGCAAGAGTACTGATAGAGTGCAAAGAGGAAGCTAGCTTTATTATTATTTTTTTTTTTTTGAAGAATAATTGTAACTTTCATTTATGAAAATGAAATTACAAAGATAATACTGATAATTACAATAAATTGAGAAGAATGCTCATGTCTTAGATCTAGATCTAGGTCTTTCAACGTGATCAGATGAGTCGTCTTGATGATTATATTGAGTCTCGAACCTTCTTCATAAATCTTTCGCATGTCCACCACTCGATCGCTTTTGCTTCTCAGTGAATCTCCCAAGAAAAAGCTTTCAACAGCGAAAACAAAGTGGCTGATTCGAGGATCATCAACACCCACCCTTTGATCAGAAAGAAAAACCATTCCGACAAAGCAAACTGTTTTTAATCTATTGCAAACTAAAAACTGGACAAAAGCCAGACTCAGAGTTAACACTAACTGACTCGAAAAAACTGACTCAACAAACTGACTAAAACCCGACAGATCAATAGATCTGGGGACTTTATTCTAAAAGAAAAGTAAAAAAGATCAGGCTCCTCCTCCCCTTGACAAAAGAATCAGGAGAAGGAAGAGGAGGAAACAAAATTATGAAAGGAGGAAGCCGAGAGAGAAGAGGGGTGGGGAGCGGCTAGGGTTATCAAATTCCATTGCCCTAAATTTTTTTGGACTAATGTGATTGCTGGATGCCGAAGAATTAGTAAAAATTGTAAGATTAGTATAAATTGGCACGTATAGGAAGGGGGGACAATGGTAAATATTTACAAGGGAGATGGGGGAGGAATCAGGGAGGGTGTGGGGCTGAGAGGGCAGAAGAATTCTGACTGACCCACCTGGCCCTGGGAGAGGGGATGGCATGGGGCTGATGATAATTTTTTTGATTTTCTTTTGTCCTACGCTTATCTATATATTTGAGCCTTTTTTCTCTCCCACAATTAATGCCGAGTGCCCAGATTGTTGCTAAGGCTAAGTTGTTTTCCCCAAACTGCAAAACCATTTTGGTGATATTCTGTCCATTTCCCCTCCTTCCATATATATCTTTCTTTTTCTTTCCCTTCCCCTTTCCTTTTCAATTTTAGTCATCTTGTTAATTAAAAAAAAAAATCATCATCATTTCCCACTCGTCCACTCTTTCACTTTTAACTTCCTGGCTGATGCCACTGCACATATGTATATATATAAGTTCTTCTTTCGAATGAGAACACCATAATTATGGTTTCATGCAATAATGATGAGATGGGATCCCATGGACCATATTTGTAACATGTAAATATGTATGGACCATTTGGGATATATAGAAGGAAAAGCAAATTGCGCAATTAGAGCTGAACCAACATTGTTGTGATAATAATTAAATTTTTCGGCAGTATTATTTTACATTTTGATATATTTTTTTAGGGTAATTATTTGATACATCGGTGGTGTAAAATTTGGACTCCACAAATAGGTTATGGAGTTGATATATGTCTATTTTTTGAATTAATTAAGTTTTAAATATTTCAATCTAGTTCCTAGAGGACACATGTCAGTCACCCTTCAGGATCTGCTTGTGTAGTCTGCTAAACTCCACTAACGATGTATTGTATAATCTGTCATTTATTTATAGTAATATATAATATATAATATATCAGCATTGAAATTAAATAGTACTAATGTATATATTATAAATAGGATGCCATTGCCAAGTTAGAAGAAGCAAAGGGGTCCCCCACATTGGGAGATGCATGATTTTTAAGTATTGAGTAGTCACTTTAAGGGGGCTGAGTGTGGGTTTTACATGGGCTGTCCTTGTACTTCCAACTGGGTATTCATAAACCTAAGCCTTTTTCTTTCTGCTACCACTCTGTCCATATAGTAAATATTAACACATAAATTCATAAATGAAAATGAACCCTTTTCTTTTCTTTCTTCATCTCCAAACCAAACTACAAGAAACAAAGGGCAACAAAAAGTTATACTATATAACATAACACTCTCAAGTCTCAACCATTTTCTTTTTTGTACTTTAGAAATTAAAACAAATGATTCTCTTTTTCCTTTTTGTTACATGATGAATTGTGATGTAAAGAGATCAAAAAATTTAAGAGACTCTTTAATTACTTTATTCTTAAACAGGGAAAAAGAAATATGGTGATTTTAGTACAGATTGATTCACTTTTACTTTTCTTGATTATAACCTCTCACATACTGATTAATTAATACATTTGTCTCCCAACTAAAATTATAACTAAAATGGATAGGGAAAGGAAAAGCTGCTTATACTTGTATATAGCTAAGCAGTAGTACAAGACATAATTTGTTTCTAGTACCATTTACTTTTTACTCTAATAATGTTAATGAAACATGGAACTTGAAAGCCACTTTTCTTTACAATTTTTTTTGCTGCCTAATTTACCCGAGAATCCTGTTAACATTTTGGTTCTTGTTTTCCTTTTTGCCCAAATCACCCAAAGGAAAATGGATTTTTAACGATATTCCTACTACACTGACAAAGCCTTGAAATTTCTTGTGAAACTATTAATTAATGTAATAATAATAATGCCTTTAAGGCTAATATGTACGAGTTAAAATTAAATGTCTGACCAATAATTAATGGCAGGGAAAAAAAAATCAATTCTCGAACAATTTTGGAGTTTGTACTAGTGAATTTTTCTAGCCGACGAAAACGTTAAGTTATTATACCAACAAGGGTTGGATCAAGTAGTAAGCGGCTTGTTACAGCTTAAGCCAGCCTTTTCTGTAGGAAACTCACCCACCATAATCAGGTGCACGACGCGGATGAGATCCCGAGACCTTGCGTACGCAGCCTCTCCTGTAGGAAACTCACCCACCATAATCAGGTGCACGACGCGGATGAGATCCGGATTAGTCAGGGTAAAGGCCTGAATACCGGATGGGATAAAAAAAGAAAAAAGAAAACTTTAGTTATTATTGTATAGCCCATATTCCGCGGCCGGCCGCATCAAACTAGCAAGATTAACGGGTGGAAAAAGAAATGGGCCATAAGCCAATTTTTTGATAATTACGGGCCGGTCCTATGCTAAGCGGCCCAAGGGGTTTAGTTAAATACAATGGGCCTAGTTGTTGTCCGCATTTTAGTATTATTGGGTTTCTAACATTTTTTAGATGCGGTCGAGGAAGATATGTAAGGGTGTGTGTTCGAGTCCCGTTCTCTCCCTTCCTTGTAAAAATAAGTATATTAACAATAATACTATATACGAGTACATGTTAAGATGTATATGACACAGTTCATAAACCATACATACAGGATTTGTGTTTTGCGTTTGCTCAAAATCCAGTAGCTTGTAGACATAAATCATGTAGGATCCAAGACAGGAGCTTCCATCCAAGGCTTCACCACATCCTAAAATGTATCACCGATATGCACAGAGTATTGTTCCAAGTTCCACCTACACTTACTCAGCAATCCTGCATTGTCATTCTTGAAAACTTCATCATTGCTTTGATTTAAAGAATACAGAATTGTAATAACAGTTATGACACAAATAATTGCACGGTTTGAGTGATCGAATTGGATTCAAGTGATTATAACTACAGAATGAAGCAAATTCTTACTAAGCAAAAGATACTAACCAAGATGAAAAGATATTAAGTATCATACCTCATGATGATGAGCAGTATCTTTACAACCTTATAAAGTTCACTGACTTGAGACGGGCCTTGCATCTATTTGACCAGCCTTACTTCTAACAACATAAAGCATATTGATTATTTTCAGGAGTTTATCATTCTCATGCTCACTCAGTGAACCTAAATCAAATGGAGAATTCAGTAGAAGCAACTCTGACAAATACTGCATTGTATTAATAATTGACTTAACATCAATTTTGGGAGGCATAGAGTTTAAAGGCTTTCGAAGTCTTTGAGTAAAATCAGAAAAACCATCACCATCAGCTCCAATGGAATGTAAATTCAAGGCGATTTCTTTGGTTGTATGGACAGAGGAACCAGTAGTAGGGCCAATATGTGCAATATCCTCAACTCTATCCAACCCATTATGTATTGCAGTGGCAGTGGCAGTGGCAATACCCTCCGTGGAGCCAGCAACACTTGTTGCAATCACAACCTGCCTTTCAGATGTAACATACTGTACCCGAAGATATGGCTGAAAACTTCCAGAAGAATTGACTGCTGAACTTCCAAATAAGTTGTACGGAACACCATACTCCTTTTTTGAGTCAGAGGCATCATTGAAACACCGAGGTTCTATATCATTGATCCTTTCTGGAGGGCATGTATTTGCTATAACAGACTCTGTTGATTTGTGTTCTCTTGATGAAGAAGTAACATCCAAAGGAGCAATCTTCTGAGAAGTCAAGGAACTATCTCCATGACATTCCTTCTGATGGTAATCCACTTTTAGTTTTGAATTTCCAGGAATAAACACAGGTGCCATAGGATTTAAACTGTTCCGAGCCACTGTTTCATTCTTAGAATGCCCTGATTTCAGCGGAACTGAAACTCTGGATGGAGATTGACCATTAGAATCTTCAGAATTCACATCCATAGAATCTCTGAATGGAGATTTATAAGCCTGGGTTCCTTTCCAGCAAGGTGAATCCACATCAGAATCATCATTGTTGGTGGAAGATTTATTATCAGGTGTGGCTGCTTTAGCACCATGTTGTTCCAGAGATAAGTCTTCAGAAACATTAGTACAAGTAATTTGAAGCTTGGATTTTGCCTTAATAGAGGGATATTCACTCTCATCATGGACAGGTTCAACAACCTTTCTTTTCTCACTGTTTTCTATTATAACTTGGTCATGGCAAGCCACCTTGTCTAGAGGATTCTGCAGCATATAAGTATCCATCATGCTGGGCAAAACATGGCCAAAATAAGAATTCATGTTGTTGACCACATCAGAGCCAACAGAAACCACATTCTCTTTTGAAAACTGTTTGCAGGAACCAAGATGCGGAACGCTTCTCTCATTGGGAATTATAGTTGGATCACAATGACTCCAAGTCATTAATGGGCCAGAGTAAGACAGTTGATTTAGAGTATTATGCGGTCTGGGAGAAAAGGACAAAGCTGATGATGTACATTTGTTTAACAAGTTTACCTCGGAATTAGCCAGTGGCAAAATACTGCTTTCAGTATGTATTTTCTCTTTGTCTTCTGGTCTAGTTCGAACATCTTTCCTTATCACCTCAGTGCCTTTTCCATGTGAAACAGGAGACATCTTGCTAAAACATTTTGATCCTTCCACAGTAGTGCCTGAACAAAATCATAAACAGTTGCATGGAAACGATTAAAAGTATAAATTTATTGAAATATGCTTCTTATGTACATTCATCTTTGCACCTTCAAATTGTCTCCAGTAAATCCAAGAATATAACCCTGAGAGTCAAAACCTTCAAACTACTTGCCCATTAGAAAAGGAACTCTAAATGTTCCTAACGGTTCACCATTAGAATGCCCCAGTTGTTAATGCCTTACAACAGTACTAAGATTGTCACGGTTTATCTCTGGTACTAGTACTACACAACAGGACCAGTCAGAGACAACTGTTTGTGTTTCCTATCATTGTCCTTTATAGATGTATTTTGTAATTGATCAATGTCTAAATAAGTTAACAAAACAATCCTAAGCAAATGAATAAAATCTGTGACACGAACATTTCTAATTATACACAGCTAATACTTAGGGACACCTGAAAATCCAGAACCAAGGGGTGACAAATCTTCACTGGAAGTAGTACATGTCAAATGTCCTCCCTGGTGTGCCCTCAACACCAATTCATGTCCTAAGATAATTTACCTTAGTTTTTATCACTTAACCATCCCTATTGTTGCCAAAAGTCCATATTAAGTTATTAACCATGATATTCAATGCCCTGCTTATAACAGATTGCTAAAATACTGTCCTTATTTCAAGTGCAATTATAATTTTTATGATCATAATATCTATATGAAATGGGGCCATCAGCAACAGACCAATCTATAAGAAACTTCATCACAAGTCATATTGATGTCAAAATCTATCTCATAAAGGTCATATTGCTCAGGTAGGCTACTGTAATATAATGAACCATTCAAAGCAAATTTAATTTTAAATGAAATCATCTAAGAACTTGAAAATACCTTGTTCAAGCAGGCAATTGCAAGACAGAGAACCATGACTTCTGCTCTGACTCTGATCAAAATTGTTGAGAATTTCACTCCCTTGTTGATCCACAGCAATTCCTTGCAGCCCCCTATTGTGGCCCACATTGCCCAAACTTGAACTGGTTTGAGAAAATTGATGAGTAGGCGAAATGAAATGGTTGTGAAGTGGAGATTCTTCAAATGGGTTGTAAGCAAAAGGAGAATTGGGTTCAAAGTCAGGGTCAGAAACACAAGACAAAGCAGCAAGAAAAGTAGCATCAGATGGACAGGCAATATAGTAGCTATGAACAAGACCTTGACCACCCAAACTCAGGTAAGAAAAGGGTTGATCAAGTCCAGAAGTAGACGATGTTGAAGGAGAAGAAGAGTTAAGTGAAGGGTCAAAGGATTCTTGGCGATTGAAAGCGTTGTTGAGAGTGAAGGGAAGAGCTAAAGGTGACAAACGAGACGAGGATGTTGAGTTTGAAAAGACATTAATGGCCTTAGTACTCTCAGTCATCATTCTTCCAAAACCCAAAACCACCCAACAAAAACCCTGTGAATTTCTATGCATTCATTAGCAAACAAGAACAAAATTAGAATATGAATGCCAGAATCCGACTTGATGATCATCTTATGGTTGCATAATTTTCCATTATTGAAAAGAAAAATATTCCATTATTGAAAAGAAAAATAGTGATAAATGATAATGAAGAAAAGGAAAGACTTTGACTTCAAAGATGAAAGTAAACTACCTAGGAATGCGGATTGCATAACTTAAATGGAATTATAACATTTTCCATACCTGAAAAACAAGATTGAAACCTGCAAAAAGATCGACTTTCTTTGGTTCTGAATATAATTGGTTTTCTATTTGCTCTGCAGGAGAGGAGTGCACCCTGGCAGGCTCTTCTTCTAATTTGCTTTAGTGAAACCAAAGCCAAAACCAAAAGGCTTTTTTTTTTTTTTTTGAAGACTCTTTGTTTATTACTGCTTCTTTAATAAGTCACATAGACCAAAGAGGCAAAGACCAATCATAGATTAACTCGTTGCCCCATTCTTTTTTATAAGGTTTTTATTTTTAGAAAAAAAAATCCCAATATTAAAAGTCAAAAAAACTATAATCCCTTTTTCAAATTAAAAGTATAAAGACTGATAATTTCAAAAAAATAAGTATAAAAGACTGAAATCTATACTTGAGAATTGAGATAGTAGTATTTAATTTGTATTCTTATCTTTGTCCAGGAAATATGGGTATCGATCAATAGTTATTCACATTTTTATGTTCCCTTACATGAACAGAAATAGTAGTAACAATTTCTTCTTTAAGGAGAAATTAACAAGAAGTTTAGAAGTTGTTAACACAAACAAGGCAAAAAGGGGGGGAAATGGGTTTTCTATGGTCCAATCCAAGAATGGTTTCCTTGGGAAGATAAGAAGCAAAGAACAAGGAAATTGCAAGAAGATTTATGCAAGAAGAAGAAGAGAAGAAGGAAAAAAAAAAAAAAAAAAAAGAAGGCAAGAAGAAACCAAGTCGACGCAAATCAATTATCCTTTGATAATCATTAATTAAGGATGCGCCGTACGCGTGGAACAGGCCTTTTTTTAAAAAAATTATTGGACTGGATCTTCGTTTTCGCGCATACAGACCAAATCCAACGGCCCCAAACAATTACGACCAACCTTCGAATCCAAGTAAACCCCTGGTTCTATTTTTTTCCCCAAAGAAAAATAGAAAAGCTGTTCTATTTTATCATTAGTATTTTTTAAATGAAGTTACATGGGAAAATACTCC
Organism: Corchorus olitorius; assembly: GCA_001974825.2. NCBI lineage: Eukaryota > Viridiplantae > Streptophyta > Magnoliopsida > Malvales > Malvaceae > Corchorus > Corchorus olitorius. Next base: position 8,254 of record AWUE01014588.1, read on the forward strand.
ATTCCTTAAACAAAACGAAATCCAATCCAAACATATGGGCAATTCCTCGAACATGTCTCTAGCGGAACTTGTTTGGAACATGTCTCTAGTGTTTTGGCCTTTCAGTTAAAACAAAAGTCAATCAAAGGCATTCATCGTCGAGATGATGATGACTTCGCTAATGGGATATGGTCGGGCTAATGGGAAATTACCAAATTAACTGCATAATCATCATGATTCATGACTGATGAACAAATCAATAATACAGGCACAAAGGGGCAGCAGATTCTAATTGAATATATTCCCATCCTTAAGATATTTCAATGACTTGTACATTCTTTTCACACTAATTGAAACAAGTTATTTCGAAATATAATATTTTACAAGATGCTGATAGAAATGGACAGTGGACAACCTAATTCATGGGTTTTTTTACATGAGACAACAAGCATTGACGTTATCGTCGTTGAACAAGTTGCTGACTTTGTCATCCCCGCGATGAGTTACCGGGATGTTCCCATGTCTATGTCCCAGATTGTAACCATGCCTGTAATAATTGTAACTTTCTTTGAACTCGTTTGTTGTGTCTCTAAAATACTCGCTAGTGGAAGTGAAGTACAAAGGAACATCAGGGTATGGCCAGAATTCAGCCCTCTTCCCAGCCCTTCTTACTTGTTTCAGCACCTTGTTGCGATCGACGTACCCGATCACGGTTACCTTTTCCATTTCTAAGTCCACTTCCACCGAATCAATCCCTATAACACAAAGTTTTAGCTAATGAATTATGTTTAAGGAGAACTGTTTAAGCAAATTGAGCAATTGATGAGACATGGGCACATGGCATATGTGTTATGATCCTATGAAACAGTGATTTGAGACAAGAATCAATGCAACAAGGGAAGATTTTTAATAAGAAAAGGAGAAGAATATACCTCTAAGCTTGTAAATGGCGTTTTTGACTACTCTCTCGCAACCAGTGCAGCACATCCGAACTTTGAGGTCTACAGTCTGAAAAAAGAGATCAGTTAATTTTAACAGTTAATACTCGTATAGATGCTAAAAATGAAGAGAATTCTGTTTATCTTTCTTCTTATTCTTTTGTTCCTTCCTTTTTCAAGTCCCTTTATGCTTTATGCAGTTAAAAGGAAACCCATGGGATTAAGAAAGACCATGTTGGGTCTTAGATTAAACTTAATTGTTTATGAGCAGATTCTTGAATCCACTGTGTAAGGTTAAACAAATCTTAAACTTAGTACAAGAAATTAATAGGATTCTAATTTCTAAGCTATGAGCATGAAAAGCAGAAAAGTTTGTATCAGAGGAGCTTGTTCTTTCTTCTAATTAAAGTTCTGCAAGTAAATTGTGTGCATGCCTCAAATTAAAATTGTGTCTTAAACAATTTCATTAACTTCAACACAAAAACATTGGACGAAGTTAAAGATTGGGTTGTGAAAAGAAATGGAAAAAAGATCGGTTCATGGCCTAATGCCTAAACCCAAGCAGAGGAACAAAGATGGCATGCTCAACAAGCAACATGTGCATGGCCAAAAATAAAAAACAAGCAACATGTGTAATTTATCTGACAAGGAATCATATGTTGCCACTTCAACATGGGAAAGAAAAAGGCCAATATGCAAAATATGAATTTGGAGTGAAAGCTTGGCATCATGGTGCCTGTGGTCCATGGAAACAGAGACCAGCTTTTCTTCCATTTGGTTCATGCATAGCAAGTTGGAGAGATGGAGGAACCATGAAAGAAAACAATTAAGATACCTAGATGGATCAAAAGGAAAATAGGAAAAACATATGCTTGGGGTGAAAGGGAACCTGTAAAGAAAGTGGTCGACCCTTAGGCATGTTGTAGTAATTGATGTTGGTGACGGTTTTTTTCTCGTGGTCACGGTAGCCAAAGAAACAATATGTGATGGCAGAAATAATAGAGTTAAATGCTCTGGCGATTAAGGTAGCCATTGAAATAAGTCTGCTCGAGTATTTAAAGAGAAAGGAAAGAAGGAGAAGCTAACGATCAAGACACAATCCTAACCCCAGAAGATATTCCTTTCTATGGCCTCCTTCCTTAGTTCTAATCTCTTTGGTGATATATTCCAAAGTAATCCGATACTATTCAAAGATGAACCATATTTCTTGTGCTTATATCTGGTTTTGGGGGGGTTTCATATTTCATTTCACACGTATTATGAAAATTTTATACTACTAATTATAAACCCTTTTGGGAGGGAATGGTATCAAACTCTCATGTTTATGCTTGAGTTGTGGGTCAAGCTAACATGACTGCTGACACATTTCACAAGGGAATATCAGCTGATTTGGGATATGGATGGGCTTAAGTAAGGAAAATTTGGGTTTTGATGCAAAGGGAACATATATTCCTAAAATCTTCTTTTTTCCACCATCTTTTGAATATCACAATACACCATGCATGGCAATGGCATGCAGCAATATCTATCTAGAAAGCTTACTAAGCTTAACAAAGTTTGATTCCCTGCGCGCACATTGTTTTTCCAAGATATAAAATGTTTACATTTTTGTGGAAAGCTTAGAGGGAAAAAGAGAACCTTTTTGAGCTTTGTAGTACTATTGCTAGTCATAAAATTTTCGACTAAAGGATTTAAATACTAATAAGTTGAGACATAGAGGACAAATGCACTGCTATCCCACACACACAATACAAACCAGTTCTGGGTAATATTCTTCCTGCAATTACAGCCAACCATTAACCTACAAAACTGCCCAAAAAGGATAGCAGAAGCTGAATTGCTCCTTTCAAATATATACCTTTTGGCTCAACTTACAAAAAAACTGCTTATTTGATCACAAATCTTGTAAATTAGTCCTTAAGCCTTAAGTATTGTTAATTTCCTAGAGGACATACCAAATCATCTGATAAAAGCAGGGCTACCCAAGATGACCAAATCTTTGTATTTTATATGGGTAAGTGCTACTCCTACCCTACTAGTAATGTATTTTTTTCTCAAGTAATTATGTATTCTTAACTCGAAAGAATGTTGTCCCATAAGATGTATGCCAATGTAAGTTTATTCTGAACTACTTTTGGTTACTAATTGTTTACAAGGTTCGATGCTTTTTTAAGTAATTCAGTTGGTGTCTTGGTGACAAGTTGCTGGTTACTATTGAAAGAATGATTTGTTTATTAGATGGAGAACAACTTTATTCTCCATGCCATGAACAAAGTGCATTTCAAAGATAAAAACGATTTAACATGAAGAATGTGCCTTGAATATATAATTAATTAGTCAAATCATATTTTCTATTCTTGTACTTGGACTTAGAAGCTAGATTTCTGCAATTTAGTTCTATTATAGTTTATCAATTCCATGGGCCATAACTCAAGAAAAAAAGGCAACTGCCACGCAAAATACACGAGTGTAAGTGGTTTTATGAATGTACTCAGTAGCAGCAAGAATAAATTGACTAAGTTTTCATGATTCTCTAACCCTTTGCACCAATCTAATATGCTTTATGCATGAAAATATTGTATAGTGTTTGACATTACAATATACAAAAGTGAAGAAAATGAATAATATGGATGAACAAGACTAGGTGCTTCACTCAATCAAAGAAGAAAGGGTCCCTCTTGATCTCATCAGACTTGTAAACTAAAAACACAATAAAGAAGTAAAGAACACAGGCTTAATTAATTTTCTATACTTCCCATCATTCAATATTTCTGTGACATTCTGAAGGAAAATTTCCAATTAATTGATTACATAAACATATTCAGAAGAGATTATGAATTCTCAAACCTGTCACCATAAAACAATTTCCTCTATAGATTGGTGCAGATGCAGATGCAGCCTCCCGATCGAATTGGTCTGGATGATGTCACATTATTTGATAGTCCCTTCTGCAACACTGTTACTTATAATGGGGTGCAGAGAATTTTAGCTGGAAAAACTTGATAGCATTTGCTTGGTTGGAGGATTTGCATTTATACCATCTCAATCTGAGAAGAGCACACATATTTTTCAAGTTAATTCTTTTGTCTGATACCCACCCAAAGAGATCAGACACATAGATTAGACAATAGCATCAAATTACAGAAACTACTTACTATTACAAACAAGTAATAATTCCACAGAATCAATGAACAGTTCTTGTAAACGGAGCTTCTTATTTTGCTGAGCCTTCTGATTGGGAAGAGTATTTTCACAAGAATTCTTATTCCAAATGATTCTTGTGATAATGAGCCTTCGGAATTCTCATTCTCGGGAATCCCTAATAATGCACGAACCCATTAGAGGGCCGTGACCCATTCAAGGTTTCAACTGCATTAAGCAAGTGGGCCATGACCCATCAAAAACCAAGCCTGTCTGAATTGGTTATGTTAGGAAGATCTTTTAACTAGCCCAACCCCAAAAAAAGAAAAAAACAAATTTTTGATGGTGGCGACGTGGCGTGACCGAGACGTGATGAAAGGGAATTTTGGGAACGAAAGCGACTTAATATTTTTTGGGGGCTCTAAACATAAAATGAGGATTTAACCTATAGTTATAAGAGTAGGATAATTATTTGATAAATCGGCAGTGTAAATTTTGGACTCTACAAGTGGGTTGTGAAGTTGACACATGCTCATTTTAGTTCCCACATATCCATTTTAGTTCCTAGGATACACATGTCATCTTTCAGGATTCGCTTGTGTAGTCTGCTAAACTCTACTGACAATATATTATATAATTTGCTATATACTTCCACTAACGGTGTATTGTATAATTTGCTATATACTAAAATTATAGTATTACACTAAACAAACCTTCACGCTTGAGGCGTCTCTTCACATCAACAAAGAGATTTTCAACTTCTAATTATACCAACACATCCATACAAAAATCATTAGAGATATTTTCCCTTCTTTATCTCTTTCTTACCTTATTTTTTGAATCACAAAAATACATATATGGGGCTGACGATGCTAATTGTACCCAATTTTGCATAAAAATAAGGAAAAGGGTACATCAAGCATACCATTATCCTTTCGGATTTATCCAAAAGAAAAGAAAACTAAAATGACTCCCCATTCCTTTGATGATGGCATCAAAGTGGAAAACTTGGGTGGGTCAGTTCCCAACGCCCAATAATGGTAATAAAAAGTGAAAAAAAGCTACAACTGATTGAATGGATGATGACTAAAGAAAGGAGGGCTTAAAATAAAAAACTCCTCCAATCGTCGAACACTTGGTACAAGATCAGGTCATGTAATGAACTAATGATGTAACAAAGTACAAAATCAAACAAAAACAGTTAAAACTGAAAAACCAAAACCAAAGGATGTTCTACACACTTCTTTCTAGTCAGTTGTCACTGATCACATGGCCCAGCCCCACCACCCTATCTTTGTCACAAACCCAACAATGGTGGTGGTTTGTCTCCATCTCCACATGAATTGAAATGAACACTTGTGGCAGAATCTGAGAATTCCGATATTTTATGAATCAATATAACTCCTTTTTCCTTTTGATTAAACAATTCTGCCCAAGGCGGTTATGGATAAGGCATAGTTGAATGAATGATTCTTCATGTTTTAGAATATCAGATTGATCAATAACCCAGAAAAGCAAACAGAGACTGTGAAGTGAAGAAAGATAGAATATTGCAAAATTCCGAATGAAAAATTATATTACAATATAGATGAAGAAATGAGAACTCTGAAGAATTTACAGATAATTGAAGTCCGCAGGTCTAATGTGAAATAAACAAGGAAACAAAAAAGAAGAAAACAAATAGGAAATGATAAAAAAAAAACAGAGGGGTTTATTAAGTTTTAAGCAGGGGCTCGAAGAAGACGAGGAGTGGAGGAAGCAAAAGGGAGGCTGCGGAGGATAAGGAAACGAATACGCCTTGGGAAAGGAGCTTCATGGAACAAATGTTCAAGCACTCTAGCCAAAAGCACCGTGTACTCCTCCATTAACTCCGCCACAATCGCCACCAAAATCATCTCGTACGTTCAAACTTGTATCAACCCAAAGCAAGCAAAAGAACTAAAGACTGATCAAAAGGCTCGGAATTAATGAATGATGATCAAATCAAACGCCTCCAAAAGTATTTATATGATGAAATTTTGGTGGGTCAGATGTTTATAATTAAAGAAAAGGTTAAGAGATGGGGATTTAGTAGGGTATGGGAGTGAATCAGTAGCTGTTGCCTGGGTCTACAAAAAACAATGGGGGATGGGAGGTTGGCAGCAGACCCCTGGTTTCTGGTTTTTCTAAAACAAATATTGCAACTTGGGAATGGGAAGGAATAGGATTATAGGAAGAAAAATTAAGAAATATAGTAGTCAAACAGTAGAAGAATAATTTACTTATATATATATTATGTAGAAAATTACAAGAGGCGGCAGCTTTCATAAAGTTTGCAGTTGGTTCCGATGCGCTGCTAGTTTTAGAAGATTCCACGTGGAGATTCACTCACATGAACGTTGGCTCGCTGCTGCTGTTTTTAGATTTATCTGGACCCTTCTAGCGTCATCCTTATCCTCTCCGATCTCCATTCATTCATTATCGTCTTATATATACTAATTAATTACTTCAAATCTTTAATATTTTATTCCTATATAATATATGTTTACTTTATTACCAAAAAACTATATAAATTTGATACATTAATCTATTTGATGTTTTGCCAGGTCTATAATTTATTTTATAAATTATCATACATGGGTGTTGGAGATAAGATTATGTTTAGTGTCCATATATATGATTGTTAGGTTTTTTATATGCAATTTTATGATTTTTAGGTTTTTAGACATGAAGACACGACAATTTGATTAACAAACGTAAGACAAGTTGATTTCCATCATAAACAAATGTAAGGCAAATTAATATTGTTCCAAAGATAATGGTTTGTCCCCTAATAAGTGTTAGTAGTTTGAATAAAGGTGGGTTTAGAATTTGGATTTGAAATAAGAATTTACATTTCATTTTTAGTTCTCATCTTGGAAACTATAGATTTGTTAGATTGTATACTTAATAATGGTGAATTTGAGATTTTTATAGACTATAAGGATTTGTTATTTTTTGAACTAATAGGAACATGTTGAAGTATTAGGGATTTGTATTTCTTAAAAAAAAAAAAAATCTTACCTTAAAGTGAAATTCAAATTCAAATATAGAAGATTTTAATTTTTAAGACATTTTTTTTATCCCATCCGGTATCCAGGGCTTAGCCCTGACTAATCCGGATCCGACCCGCGTCGCGCACCTGATTATGATGGGTGAGTCTCCTAACAGGGAGAGCTGCGTAAGCAAGTTCTTGAACGTTGTTGGTATTTTTAAGACATTTGTAATGGCATATATAGCATTCTTAGCCCACACGGACCATTCTGGGCATCTAAGTAAACAAACAAAAAAGAATTGGACAATTATTATTATTCAGAAGATTAGAGAATCATCCAAAATATAATTATCATTTATGCATCATGATCATCAATCTAACCAAAGGGAAAAGCGTCACGCCCATCATCCATTGACCATTATCAACTTATATGGAATTCCCAACTTACAATTTCTTTCTGACTTGCTCCTTCAAGAATTAGCCAGGTCCAATTTTTCTGAACAATATTTCATCTTTTTTTCTTTTCCTTCTCCATTGTTTTTGGGTATATTTTTAAGTCGAAAAAAGAAAATTGAAAACCCACCAGTTTGATGGTTTGACGAGCCCACAGAATGTTTGGGTCAATATGGGGAGATTGTAAGGGCCGAGGTTTTGACATGGAAATCTAGATGCCACTTGACCATGTTCAAGTTCCAGGTTCCATTATTGGACCTTAATGCAACTTTTAAGGAAAAATAAAAAATAAAGGTACGAGGATAGAGTAATACAACTCAGCTAAGCTTCATGCAAAACTGAAGCTAAACCAATAAAGAATAGAAGTTAACTTAATCAAATTATTATGAAACTTATCTAGACTTTAACTATTGCTACCAATGGAACTTCTATCATCAAATCTTGGCAAGGTGAAGAAATACGACAGTTAAATGCTACTTTCCCCACTAAATACGAAGACAAACTCTCTAAAGCCAACTGTAATAAAAGAGAAGGCCATCACGTAGGTTATTTTACACAATACGCCCCTATTCAGCAATTCTTAGCAGCATATGCATTCTCATGGTCGATAGAATCTGATTTAATTTACAGAACCTGATCATACATCCTACAAAGATACAGCGCGATGAAAACAGACTACCTAACTGCACATCATCAGGTATTCAAGATCTAATGCATCTCCATATTCCCATGAAAAGAGCAGATAAAGTAGTTATAGAGAAGAAAGTGAACATAAGAATCGATAGAGAACTCGAGTGATGATGCTTGGGAGCTGCCTTTGAATGCACTGTTGAGCCCATTTCACTACTATGAGGCTCACCATCTTGCTTTATACTCTGCTTAAGTATAGTAGAAGATTCCTCAGCAATGTCTTTCCTAACATCAAACTTGAGTGACTGGTTCTTTTCCTCTGATTCATCTTTCTTTGACTCAGTACTATGTGGCTCACCATCTTGCTTCATGCTCTGCTTCAGTCCTGTAGAAGATACTTCTGCAATGTCCCCGCCAACGTCAAACTTGGGTAACTGGTTCTCTTCCTCTGAATCATCTTTCTCTGAATCACTACTATGTGGCTCACCATCCTCTGAACTGTCCCCGCTCACATCACGATTGAATAACTGGTTCTCTTCCTCTGATTCATCCTCCTTCTCTGACTCGCTACTATGTGGCTCACCATCCTCTGAACTGTCCCCGCTCACATCAGACTTGACTGATTGGTTCTCTTCCTCTGATTCATCTTTCTCTGACTCATCAGAGCTAGAAGTCTGTTCAGTAGACTCTGCTTCTGTGACCTGCATTAAAAGACATCACTCAGATTGTGAAATGCATTCAGAATATAACAAATAATAAACTTGACCTTGGCCAAACCTGAAGGAAGATAGGATATCACTCAAAATTAGATTTTCTTGTTACCCTACCTCAGTTAAAGCAGATTGAACCTCTTCTTCTTCACCATGGCCTGCACTACTGGTTTTGCCATCATCAACACAGCCAGCAGAAACTTCCGTTGCAGTAGAAAGTTTCATTTGCAAGCGTAATCTTCTTGGAGCAGTGCCCTGATTTAGGAAGTCATCTGAATTTGGCCGTTGCTGAGGTGCACGGGTTCTAATCTTGATTCCAGTTCCAGATCCAAAAGTTGAAATGTTATCTGAATTTAGTTGCTGCAGAGGCTGGTAGGTTCTACTCATCATTCCAGTTCCACCGCCATTATCCATATGATTCTTCAGACCAGTTAAGTGCTGCAAATTATCAATATTGCTCATTGCAGAATCAGTTGATGAAATAGATTGGCCAACGGAATAATTGCCAAGGCCACCAATATTTCCAGTTTTGAAGTCTCGGTCATAAAACCCTCCTTGAATTTGGCTAGTTTCAAAGGATGTTTGCATTTGCACTGATTCCTTGTTATCAATATGCCCACCAAACCACCTTGGAGCTCCAATCTCTGATTCATACTGGTAGAAAATCGGTAATATCAAACATAAATTAGAATCCAGCAGTGAACTAAATCAAGTTGAAAAATGTAATTTCAAAAAAAATGGCTCAACCCAAAGTAAAAGTCCATAAAGGTAGAGAAGCACAAGTTAATGCTTTACCTGTAGTTTCCCCATTTCAGTGTCTGTGTCCATATACATGCCATTTTGTTTGAGATAGGAGGTTTCAGGTGGTACTGTCTTTGGCATAGACATATGACCAGAGAAGGGCATCTCTGTTCCGGCAACCATGTTCTTCTGGCTGTTTAACACTTCATCATGGTTATTCAAGACCTCATCCAACAAAGAGAATGATACATCTTGTTCACCAGTCCCATCTTGAAAATGAAATCCACTTGGATCATGGCCAAAATCACTTGCATAAGGAGAATCCATGCAAAGGGGCAGTTCTTCAAAAATATGCGAGTTCATTGGCGAGAAGACTTTGTAGTCAAGTTCCCCAAAATTGGGCTCATACAAATTCACATTGCCTCCTGGGAGGGGATAATCCTGCTTTAACAAATCAAGACAAAAAGTCAGTTGTCAGAATCATGATCAAATGCAAGATAAAATGATGAAAAATGCAAGAATGCCAAAATATTAGATAAATCATAAACTACTCACCTGTACAACAGTTTCATCTGCTGCATGATCTTCTGCATCAGAAGTCATATGACTATTGCAGCTGCTGTCACCTGTCACTTGACCAATTTGGGTAACGCTATCAAGCTTTTGAACTTGCATATCAGATGACACTGTATCTTGGAGAAGATCAGATGATGCATCATCTGGAGAAGATTTGGTCATGGTGGGAGACAATCCAGATTGTTCTACTTCATCATACTTCACAGCATCAATCTTCTCCTCTGGTTTATGAAACAAACGACATAGAACAAAAGCACCCTGCATCAAGAAAACAAGTCCAAGTTAAAGAATCAAACCTATTTTTACTTGGCCTTTTCAACCAAACCATCAAACTAAGAATAGCTACGTTTTAATTTAGTCATAGTATTTGCAGTAACTCAAACTGAGAAAAAACAAAGATCAGAAAAAGAAAAAACAACCTGACCGGGGCCCGTGCCATCAAGGTCCTTGGCAGTGGCACGGTATTCATGCATGATCCAGTTAGTACGCTGGCCCTTAGGAGCTCGACCCTTGTAAAAAACCAAGGTCTTCTTCATGCCGATAAGTGCCTTTTTAGACTTGATGGTTCGATCCTTCCCGGTGGCTTTCCAGTACCCTTTATCCGTTGCTCTGTTGGAACGGTGGCCGTTGGGGTACTTCCTGTCCCGCGGGCAGAAAAAGAACCACTCCAGATCGTCCGATTTTATCACCGACAGTCCTAAATTTAATTCAACAATCATTAGAATAAGAACAAAACATTAACTAATTTCGGTATATATAAAAATTCAAACCATACTAAGAGTAAGATGATTTTTCAAAAAGGAATATAAACAAGTTAACGGAAAATTGCCAGTTGTAGAAAAGCAGGAATCAAAATTTATGAACTATATTTATTTCATTGGGGAATAAAGGAATACGCTCTGGATTAGGCTAAGGTATCAAAGATTCAGAACAATTCTTCAACCAATAATTTCTTTCTTTAATTATTTTTAAATGGATTAATTAAATTAAAAACAAAACAAATTAAAGAGACAGAGAAAAAGAAATACCAGGCAAATCCCAGGGTTCCCATTTGCAGACATCAATTTCAGGAATGACCTCGACTTCAGAATGACGACCGTTGATCTTCAACCTAAGGTAGTGATTGATGAGCTCTTCGTCTGTCGGCCGGAATCTAAATCCTAAAGGTAAAGTTTCCATCGTTAGAACAGCCATCTCTCTCTCTTTGCTCAACCCTAACTCAAATTTCTACTACCAACTTCTCCTTTTTCTTTTTACTTTTCAAATAATTAAAAAAAAAAACGTCAAACTCTCTCGGGACTGTAAGTAAAATTGTCTTCTTCTTCCTTCCTCCGTTAACTTAACCAAGGCTGTTTTCTAATTTCTTCCCTTTTTTTCCTTTTCAGCTGGTTGTTGTTATTCACATATATTCTTCTCTCTCTTCCTAGATTTCTTGCTCAGCTAAATTTCAGTTGCCTGCTCCGTCCGGTCGCTTTCCTTGTTCGGGTTAACCAAGCCTAAGCTAAGCCGTAAGCCCCACAATAGAGTCGAAACACATCATGTGACTCTCACGTGATCTTTTACTTGCGGTTGAGTTGTCAATCTACTACTCGTTGGATTGAGTAATCATTTAAGCGTATGCATTGGAAGACGAAGAGACCCACCGTAGCTTATAAAAACCAGGTGTGGACAGCAAATTCAGCCAATTGTGGCTGCTCCTTTTTCGTGTGCACCGCGTAAAATGGAGCACTATGATATTGGAATTACTAAAAAGCCCCTTAGTGCTTTCTGTCACGGCTTATAATAGAACACACACAGCACTGTGCTTAGCTTATCCCGCAAGCCATTCCTTCTTACTGTCCTACTGTTGAAAAAAGTAATCTCAGTAATGCTACGCTTTTTTGCTTTTTCGCCGCTTTTTTGGTCGTTTTGATTAAAGAGGAAAAAAAAATATAGCACTAAAAAAAAACACCTTTCCTCGTGCGCCCGTCTCTATGATTTTGTAGTTTAGCCGCTTGATTCATTCACGTGCTTTGGTATTATTTTGATTTTGATAGCTTTCGCTATTAGTCGTGTATCTGTAATCGTTTCATCAATATTTGATCGTTTCACCACCGTTTTGGGTCCAAATAGAGCTTAAGTGTAAATTCCGTTTCAATTGCTGCTCTAATAATCTCATATGTACAGTACCTAATCTAATATGTACAGTGTAATCTCATCTGTACAGTTACTAAACAGTGTCAATCGCACCGCTAGCACACCGCTCTACTAAATACAGTCATTGTTAAACAGTCAAGCTTCACCTATCTTTCTTTAAGACTTTAATAACAAAAATAGAAAATTAATTTTATTTTATTTTACTAAAAGTAAAATGTTTTAAATATTGCTTTTTCAAGAGCATTTCATTTATTCAGGACTATAATAATAATGTAGTCTCCATAGCATATTTTGGAATTTAATCTTCAAGGTCATAAGAATTGGTCTGTTGTTTTCTACTGCTAGGCTACAATAATTAAGAGAGCTAATTCAAACCGTTTAAAGTTTGGGACTAGAAAGCTGAAAATGATATGCTAACTTCGATGGTCAAAAAAGAAATGGCCGGCCTCCAAAGCTAAGACCTTTATTCCCACACGCACATGTCTCCATACTAGAGAAAGTGAGTCCTGTCTCTAATCCTTGCAATCATACCCACATAGCGCATCTTGTCTACTGCTAAATGCTAATCATCAAACATTTTCACTTTCAATTTTTCTAATAAAGAAAGAGAACCCAAACATTACTATGGCAAACTCCAGTCAATAGGCAATTGATAGCACTATGCTATAGTTGTTTAATGTTTTCAGGCTCCATTCAAGTCAAAAGAATACAACTTCCATCAAAAGCAATGGAAATGAATGGACATTTTTTCCATACCGGTTTCTCGTAGTTGGTAGGTTTCCGGTGTAGGAATCCAGGGTGAACTGATATCACTTTGTTTTGAGGACAATTGACAATAGTTATATGCAATACAGGAAGCAAGATTACTCATATAAACCATCTCATCACTGAAACCTGAAAGGATGAGGGACATATCCAAAGTTCGAAACAGAAAATTCCACATCCAAATCGACTGCATATCTCAAACCATTCAAGGAAAATGTCTCAAACGGAATCATGGTGTGTGTATACATGTAAACAGTAAAAACAATTTGCCCTCCCATAACAAAAGATAAGCTGACATTATATACGGAAGAGAAGAACTGAAGAATTGGCTTGTAGGGTCATTCTTTACTATATACAGATTTACCTACAAAGCCGGATGGTAGCCGAGTGGCAGATTTGCTTCTACCCTTTGCACGGCTCTCCTAACGCTCCACTCATGGCAGAATTCCAATGCAAGTCGAAGGGCAGTACCAAGTCCGAGGACAACAATAACACCTGCACGATGATGATTCAAGTTACAACATCATGAAACATAAAGCTACTTGCAAAGGACGTGGTTTCCTATAAACATGTATGGGGAGAATATAACTGAGGTGTGCATACCAATAATGATGTTAACAGGCAGTGCAGAGACACCAAGAGTAATGGATATCAACACATCCAACATTAGGCCACCTATGAGGATTGAGAATGCCACCCATAGAGGACTAAAACAACCCTGTCATAGAGAGGGATTTGACGCAAAAATCAACACAAACAGATAGTATTTATTTTCAAGAGTAAGCAAGATGTCTGTAGAATGGCTGCATTTATCCACTTACCCTATCACGTTCATGCGGTGTAAAGCTTGGATCTGCCCTCCAAACCCAGTAATTTGCCTGCAACATGAAACACATTTGAGAATCGAATATAGACATAACTATGAGATCCTCTAAATTAACCACAAATAATCAAAACCAGAAAGCTGCAATTTTCTATATTTTTTTTGGACAAAGCTAAATACTGTCATTACTCATGCTTTGAAAGTGCTAGTACCCTCTCCCTCTCTGCAACTTGCATATGCCATGCATAATAGTAGCCAAAAACAAAATAAAACTCAAACACTGCCTAATTATATCTTCAAGTTTGTACATTGCCCAGCTCTAAGTTTGGTTTGGGCAAAGAAGCACTCATGTGGTCAAACCAAACCCCCCAAAGATGAAACTAGAAGGCTATGATTGAAGGAAACCTATCCAAGGGTTTTATTGCTAGCCCTTTCGGTTAAGCACAGAATACCTACACTGGGCTGGGACTCTGGAGCTGACACGTTCACAGCTACTGCTCTGCATGACAACAAGTCAACAGTTAACTGAATCATGAATCTTTTAAAAACAAACTAATTAATATAAGAACCAAATTTTGAATAACTTACTGGCATATCTCACATTTGTTGGAACCTTTTGTACGAAACCAAGTGTCAATACAAGACCGATGGGCTTTTGCAAGACCACCTTTACATTGGCACCCAAGAACTATAAGCAACTCTTCCTTTTCTTGTTGACAAACTCTGAAGAATAATATACATAGTACTGAGCTAGCATATGTGATACTACAGATTGTTTCAAGATTAATCTTTGAAAACTAATTGAAGACCAGACAAGGTCATCATGCTAATGGATAATATATTTAAGATTGTCTACTTGCCACAATGTATAAGATGAACTTAATGAAGAAATTTTGTCAAGCCTAAAATGTAGCCAAAAACTTTATGCACTACTTGCTTTTGACACTTTATATCAAACTTCCCCTCTTCGACCATGTTGCTGATTAAATGACCAAGGCGCTCCATGCACAAAACGAAAGAAACTAGAGGTAAACATATACAGCTAACAGGGGAATTAGGCCCTACTCTTGAGACTAAATTAAAAGCAAATGAAATGCTTAGGACAATTAACATGATAAGATAAAAGAATTCATATATGGAACCACAGATCTTTGGTAATAAATACTTGAGACCATGTGATGATCCTGTCATTCTTATGAGGACCCATGCTATCCAGAAACTATCAATGTTTGACACAATAATACAAGAGGCACATAAATGAGGATGCAGGGCATATGAATGGTATGCAAGATACAGAAGAAGTATAATGCACCTGCATTGCTCATGGCAACTTGAGGTCCTTGAAAAATACCCCTTTCTTGGAGAAGCCACGCGAGGCAATTCCTCCTTAACGGAATCCACATCTTTTGATAATTTAGATATCGGCTGCTGAGTTACCTGAGACTCACCTTTCGATACCACAATGGTTACCAATGTAGGAATGGCCTCACAGGCTGAATCCCCAACTAAGCCCGGATGTCTATCATCCGGAGGCAACACCGGCATGTTCCCCTGCTTCTCGAGGTCAGGTTCAGGTAAATTACCACAGTGGTCACCAGATGCGGTGGTAGTACCCCCATTTGAACCTTCATTCTGCATCTGGTTGTTTATTAGTACAACTTTACCACAATCCCTTTTGGTTCTAAATTACTTAGTTCTCAATTCCACCAGTACCCTTGCGGTCGATAAGAAATTCAACACCCTCTGAAAACTGCCAGTCAATCAAAGACCTATAATAAATTATTTCATTTTGACAAGTATAATTTGAACAACGCCAAGCTTAAACCCCTCATATTGTGCAACAGACACTTCCATAATATTATTTCTATGATCCTAAACTGACAATCAAATAAAATACTAGATAAAACTAAACCCAAAACAACCCATCCGTAATAACCCACTACCATGGAAAACTTAATTTCAACCCTGAAATCAGCTCAGACCAACTGCAGATATTTTGTGCACTGAAGAAACAAAAAGTACATACAAAAGGGGAAAAAAGGAAAAGATGCGTTGAAATTTCTGTAAAAGAAAGAAGAAAAAAAGTAGGAAAAGTGTACCTTAAGAATGTTTGTTGCTATACGAATCACCTGGAGTTTGTTGACAGTTGAGAATTGAAGAGGCAAACAGCATCAACAAGAAGGAAGAAACAATGGAGTCGAAGAAAGTAGGAGGGAGAAAGAGAGAGAAAATTATACTTATTTTACCAGTAATAAAAAATTGAAAGAAAACAAATATACACTGTAGAATTTGACAGTTTCGTTTCAGAATTAATGAATAATTAAATTACGAAATTTGGCTAACCAACAGCAACAGGCGCAAAGAGAGCAGAAGAAGAATCTTTTGTTTAATAACGCAACGCCACGGAGTAACGTAACGTGGACCCACCTTCGCTTCCGTGTCACTTTAATCTATACATTTTGCTATTTGGGTATTTTGCTCATTTAATACTAAAAAAATCGGTTGAACCTTTTTCCTAATAATAAAATTGTCCTAAACTTTTTTTTTTTTTTAAATAAGAAGGCAATTTTGGGTCACTCACTCACCTTTCACAAGGCCTATATGCTGAATTTCATTAGTGGCTAAAAAGAAATCCGAAAATGGTTGAGAGGGTCGAAACAAAGCGTGGCTTTTTTGGCAGGCAAGCAAGAAAATGACAGTGAAAATGGCTACTACTCTAATTTTATTGCTTAAGAAGCAAAGGGTTATTTAAGGCTAATTTTATCAGCCAAATCATATGTAGATAGACATTAGTATTTTTGGTAATGTAAAGGGAATTTATTGTATTCCTTCTTTATTAATCATTCAATTATATTAATTTGGGACAGCCAATAATGATCTGTATTTTAAGGTAAAATGGAGCAACCAAATGGTTGACTCTGAATTTGGCATGTCATTTAATCAATTCCTGAACACGGCTGCTTACCTTATTATTACTATTAAAGAAAATAGAGTTGAAAAAACTAAAAAAATGGAGGAAAAATAAACGCGACCAGCAAGTTAATAGGTCAAACTTCAAAGGATTCTCAAAATTTCTAGGATGGACGAGGATGTTCTTTTATTGGTGCAGTTGGTTGGTTCATTATGGATAAAACTCTTTCAACAATGATTTTTTAAAAGAGTTTTGTTATACAATCCGAAAAATTGACCCGAAATTTGGTCTCTATAATGTGTTCTTACACGGTTGGTCCAGTAGACTGGTCCCACCATTAGTTGAGTGGTCTCCATGACGTGTTCTTATACGGTTGGTCCAGTAGACTGTTCCCACCATTAATTGAATGGAGTTTTGCTACATAATATAGGATGATTAGCCATAACACATCATGGAGGACAAAATTCGAGTCGATTTTCGGATTGTATGGAATTTCCCTTTTTCTATTCACAAGACTTGAATTCTAGATCATGATTAAGGAATTTGAATTTTAAATATTAATTAAAGAAAACAAGTGTCGAACCATTTAAATCAACCTATGGTTAGCTATAAGATGTTGTTTCAGCCTTTTTAGAAATGACCAAATGGAGGTTCATAAAGGCCTAGAAGCCCACCTATATGCTCTTTGGGTGCTTTAAGAAGATGGATCAAGGCCCATGTTTTGATGCAGCACAGCAGGCTTGGCATTTGTTGAATGATATGGTAATTGATTGGATTTGGGTTTTATTCTTCTGTCAATAATAATGCCATGAACCAATAAATGATTGTTCGAGATGGGAAGTGTTTTCATCTCGTCAAGAATGAGAGTACAAATTCGATCATCTAAAGTGCATTTAAGAGAGGTTTAACATGTTACACTCTTAATAATCCGAAATGATTTAGTTTTGGGTCACTGAAGGCTGGAGATACTAATGCCATGATCATGAATCTGTAAACTTGCTAATTTGCTAAACATGAATGATAGATCATGAAAATTCAACTTAACTTTTTGAATTAAATTAAAATTCCATTTGTCGATAGAATCTGAGAAGAAATATAAAAAAACATGGCGAAACAGTCAACCTAGAGTACTCTAGGGTTTGCTGAGATTCTGTTCTTCTCTACAGGGGAAGATAGGCTATTAGGGTTGACTATAAAATTTAATTTATGGTCAGGATTAATATGCATATACATTTATCATCTATCAAAGTTCAAAGATTCAATTATTCCATGCATAAAAATTGGGTCATCATAATAGCCTTTAATATATAACCTGAATATAAACATCATTATAGCTAAAGTGAAAAGATTATGGAATAACGGCTTCATAATCTGTATATCAGAATGATTCTTTCCCTTCAAATCTCTTGAATGAAATATCAGAGAGTCGTGAGAATGACAAAAGTGATATTAAAAGATTAACCAATTGCCAAGTAATCCCCTTCCTTTAAGCTTGAGGGAATAAATTAAAATCCTTGAATTGCCATGTAAGGCACTTCTTTATTCCATTTAACACTCATATATCTATATGTTTTTTCAGTTTGAGTTTCAACTCGAAACCATATTTGCCCCATTATCGCCAATTTCTTCTTCCTTTTCCCTAACCAAAAACAATGCCTTTCGAAACAAGCAAGCCTGATAATCAGTCTACCGGTGAAGGAGACAAGCAAAAACAACTTGACAAGGAACTCAAAGACATGGTCTCCGCCATTACACGCCGCATATCTGGTATTCATAAACCTGGTTCGAGCCAACATGAGGGTGATGATGAACATGGTCTGAGTGTTATCACACTTGCTGGAAACAATGCCGGCGCCACAATGAGGAGTGACTTGGATGAGAAGTCAAGTCCTAATGGGATTTCACTTGGGGAGCCTGATGCATTGAGTACTTACGTTAACAGCAATTTCCAAGCTGTGAACAATTCAATCATGCTCAATAGTAGCTACAACACTAATGATCCAGGCGTTCATTTGGATGTCTCTGATGTTTTTGAACGTGAAGGAAAGAAGCCAGAAGATACTATGGCTAAAAGGACCATGAGGGGGAAGAAAAAAGAGAAGGGTTCCTTAAAAAGTGAACAATCCGATTACTAATGCACAAGAAATTGCAGCTACTAGTGCAAAAAGTGATGGAGAGAAAGTCTTTTGTCTATGTTAGTAATTAAACTTGCATTTTCATAAAATAAATCTTTGTATTGTATTGTTTTTATAAACACTATCCCATAATATATTTGCATGACAGCATGTAGAAGATGAAAACCTAAGGGATTCAGAGTATTCCCATAGCATAACTCTGTTTTTTCCCCTGTTTTTGTCTTTGATATAGATACAATCGGTTGTTTTCTGCATGAATGTTCATCGTGGTGTACTGTGTCAGATTTTAATAAGTGGTTAACTTTTAACCTTTAAGTTCATGGTCGTTCTTTTGAATCTTGAATTGCAGAAAGATACCCTATGATCTGAATTCTCTTTAATTTGGATATATGTTGAATATATAGTGATGTACTTCTTGTTTCTTATGAGCCCTTCAAACTGATATTGTGGCCCAGAAATATCAGATATTGCATCATTACTTTCCCATTGCATTGTAAGGGAATCAGAGTATTCCCGTAGCATTACTCTGTTTTTTCCCCTGTTTTTGTCTTTGACATAGATACGGTCGGTTGTTTCTGCATAAATGTTTGCCAAACTTAAAAATTATAATTCAGTGTGTAACTAACATTAAAGTTCATAATCGTTTCTCTTGAATCTTAAATTGCAGAAAGATATATACCTTATGATCTGAATTCTCATATCTGTTGTAAATATAGAGGTGTATCTCTTGTTTTTTTATGAGCCCTTCAAACAGATATTGTGGCCCAGGCCAGAAATATCACATACTGCATTATTACTTTCCCAGTGCTAAGTCATTACAAGGTCTGTGAAATCCTAATTGCAAGCTTGCAGATCCATAGGAAACCTAATAAGTAATAACAAAAAACTGGCTTAAATTTTGATAATAACATCAAATTGAATTTCAATCTATATCCTACTTATCATAGGATACTTGCACTTCTAAGAAGATAGAGAATGGAGAATTCTGGCGCAAGAAACAAGAAAATCAAAGCTGAACATGATGATATTAATGATCCCTGGTGCATCAAGAAGAAGTTGTGTCAAAGTGATATTAGTGGTGGCTTGTCTAGGCTTTTATTGGGATCAGATTGTGTAGAATCTCATATTTTACCATTCTGGAATGATGATCAAATTGCAAAAATTAAGGAAGGCTTGCCGGTTACGGTGTTGGATTGTAATACAATGACAGAACATGAAATGGTTTTCAAGAAGTGGAACAATGGTGCCAATGTGCTTATGAAGAATTGGGTCAATGACTTTGTGAAAAGGAGGGAACTAAAGCTTGGGGATGAAATTGGCCTTTTCTGGGACAACCATTGTTCCATATTCAAATTTGCTGTTCTTGATCAAGCTGCAAGCTAGGCATTTTATCAACTTTTTTGTTTATTGTTGGGTTTTCTTTTGTTGAAATTCAGTAATTTGTTGATTCAAATATTCTTATATAAGAAGCTTAATTTCAACATGGAGTGGAATTATTTGTGAAAGAAGAAAATGTTTTGGAAAGGAATTCTGTCTTGCGCAAAAAGGAAAGGGTTTCTCCTTGTTGCTCCAGATGTATGCAAAACAGGGGATATGCTTGATGGTTAGATGATTAAGTTTCCGCCTATAATATCGAACTTTCTTCCTCGATTTCTCTTGCTAAACTTTGTTCCATGTCAATAAAATGGCAATTGAAGGAACAGTTGAATAAGAGCATTCATTGATGTTTATTGATAGTAGGTTATTTAAATTCTGGTTGAGGGTAGAAAGCAAAAGGCTACTTGTCCTCAGGACAACTTGAATCACAAGAAACTGTAATGACTTGCAACTGAGCCTCTTGTTGTTCCCTGATCTCTTTCACTTCTTGAGCAACTCTTGATGCACATTTCTGCATTTCTCTGTTCTTGCCCCAAAGAAGAATGTACAGTCCAATGATGACGATAATTGAACCCAATAAACTGTTTGTTAGAGCATCAAGGAAGACATCAGCAATGATTATTTTTAAGCTGGTTATAATCAATATTACATGAATTAGTCAGAATTATTAACCTTCCAACAGTGAGCTGTTCATGAAGGATGGGGATATCAAAAAAGGCAGCTATTATCTGAACAAGAGGACTAAATGCTGCTGTGAAGACAGGACCCCTCTTCTTGACACACCACGCCATGCCCACGAAGCAGAGTCCTGATCCTACAATTCCCTGATTTCATAGAAAAATGGCATGTCAAATGTACATTAAAAAACAAACTCATGAGTAGGGCATCAAGCATTGCATAGCAATAGACTGATTTAAGCATGTTCGGTCTTGAGTTGTACGGCAGCCAACATCACAATCTTAGATACGTAGAAATGAAGTATGAATCTCTGCCCCTTTCTTCTTTTGTAATTGAATAACAAGAAAAGATGTTTCAAACTTTCAATTTTTTAAGGTATAAGGAAAAGAGATGTCTAATTCTAGCCTAGCCTACAAGGCAGCATAAACCTATAGGCCATTCTTCCCTACTCTTCAATGCTTGTGGATTTATAGTTAAGGTTATCCTTTTTCATTTCCAAAAATCAGTCATTCAACTACTGTTACACCAAAAAAACACATTGTGACAATATCAGAAAACCTAGATAGATTTTGTTTCTGCTTGTAATAAGAGCAAACTTACAGCATAGAGGACAGTTATAATTTCCACTTTGCCCTTCAGCACCCACCTAGAAAAGTCCCTGCTTATAAACAAGCTTAAAATAGCTGACTGAATTGCACCGAAGAAAGACATGATCGCGGTGCTAGAATACTGGCAGGGGAATCTTTTGCCTACATGAGATTGAATGATAAACCATGAAGACCACAGCAAGGTTCCTACAATCAAAGCTAGGCAACCTATAGTCCACCTCTCTGCCCTTCTAGAAGAGCTCAGCTTCATTGCATGTGCCATGGTCGGAGCCATGGCCTGAGAGTGTGGGTGGGGGTTGAATAAAGGCATTCCTTTATAAAGTGTTAATAGGAGGGCCCCTCCCACACAAATCACTGAACCAAGTATTTTGGCTTTGCCACTCTTGCTCTTGATATTCACGGTTTCTATCCTGCAGTACAAAAAAGTGACACCAAAAATAGTAAAATAAGTAATAACCATATAGGGATTTATAAAAGGTTTGTGGAAGAAGATGGTGTATATATGTAAGAGCAAATTTGCATCCATACCGAAATGGTAATGCCATTATAAATGTGAGCACCGGAACCATGTTAACAAAGGCGCATGCAAAAGTAGCAGATGTGTATTGAATTCCAAGGAGAAAGAAGTACTGTGTAAGTGAAGACCTACAAGGAATTTACATTTAGAATTTCCAGATACTATATAATTGACAATAAGGTTAGCTTGAGTGAAATTCATGAATCTAGAACTAACCCTACGATTGAACTGCAGAAGAGGTAACATAGAATCCGTGGAGTGAGCTTTGGTCTGCTGTTCCTGCAAGAAATCTTAGATGATCAGTTTGTGTTAAGATCTAAAAACTAAAAAACTTTTCATGGCAAACTTGACCATGTAGAGCCATCTGATGAATAAATGAGCATTTTAGTCCTACGCCGCTGCAGAAACTAACAGAAAGGGAGGGCTAAAGCTAACCTCACTCAAGAAATCAGGATTAAGCTCACTACCAAAGGTAAAGAATTTTGTTAAAAGAGAAAAAGGGTAATAAGAATGAAGAGGGGGAGCTCCTACCTTTCCCAAAAGTAGCCAATGGGGGCCAAGAAAATTGTAGAAATGGACAGCCGGTATGTTATAAGGACCAAATGGTTAATCCCTTGATCAAGGACTTTCTTAAGAAGAATATTCACCACAGCAAAAGAAAAATCAATTGCTATCATTGCAATAAAAGGTTTCCATTCATCACAGCTCTTGAACCCTGCCATTAAATCCAGCAGTCAAAAGAGCCAAGGCAGAGATGGTTCTTACCTCTCTTTCTTGTGAACAATTTTCTTAATATCACAACTGAGACAGAAATCTGTAGCTCTAAATAGATGGACTCCGGAATAAGTGGGAACAAAGCAAGATTAAATTCTTCAAATCACATCAATGCTTTAAGCAACCAACTTTGACAATAGTTTAATAATTATTCTCATCTTTTCACTTTCTTTTTGACTGATCCCTTCAAACAAATGGAGATTATTTTAGAATCCTTTGCTAGGCTCTTGTAAAATATGGAAGCATGATCGATATGTGGCCACGAGCTTTTCATTTTCATTCTCTATTTTGACTATTACATGATGTTCTTCATGTTAGTCAGAGATTTCATGGTCACAAATATTAGTACTTACTGCATATAATTCATATAGGCATATTCTGATTAGGGTTGTAGCCAAAATAAAATAATCTCTTCTTTCTGATATGCAATATAGCATCTAATACTTCATCTTTGTATAACAGGCAATAGAAGAACACTCACACCTTCAACATGGAAAACAAGAACAATGTGTCAAATCTTGCACTTGATGCACTATTAACAGATTATTGGACGAAACAACCAATTTGTTTGCTCTTTGAACTTTCCAGTTCTACAATCCATGTGCTCAGTTTCAAGCCATTGGTATAGGCTACTTTTCCTTTGATTAGACATTCTTTATCCAATACAGGTTAAACATCTTTAACTCTAATAGTCCAATCTCAATATATTGTTCCCCATGGAATCCTGGCTAGTTTCCATCTTTGGATATAGTATGGATATATAATTTGGCATTTATTCTTTCATTTGATTCATCGACATCCAGTTGAAAGAAAAGTTCATTACTGCATTTTAGTACTAACCATTCTGCACTTCCAGATGTATCGGAAAATTGAACGTTAAAGTAGTTAATCTAATTCTATAATAACATGGCAAAGTATATGCAGAACACTGTGAGACCAGAATTGTGTTATTCTGCAGATTGGAGGTCCATAGGAAAAGAACATGTAGGAAGATGCTTTCTTTTTTTTCATAAACTAGGATTTGAAACAACTAGCGGTACCATATTTCGCCATCTCAGAGCTTTTCCTACTGAAATTCTCTCCATTATGCAGCTCCTTACTTTACTTTCCTTATATTATATATGCAGAGGCATTGAGAATAAGATTTTGATTCTAAGATGCCAAGAAGCAACTTTGGGATGACCAGGACCATCCGTTATGACTTTTATAACATTCACCACCGTACTACCTTTCTTCCAATGGCAGCTAAAAAGGTCCCACCATATCTCTTTTAACTTTCTTATGCAATGGAATAAAACTTAAAATGTTAAGGAAATAGGCAAAGGGTCACTGGTTTTTGGTCCCCCATGAGATGCTTATGCTGTCATGCAGCTTATAAATCTCGATAACGATTCTGACTAAACAAGTTCCTAAAATATTGGCAAAAGTATTTCATATTCTCCCCCTAACTAGCAAGTTTAGACAACTAATGGCAAAAGAGATCAAGGAAGAAACTTCTCACCCACATTTTTACCAAAAATATCTGATTACTGTTGTTGATCGTTTTGGCTTATAAGGCTACAACCAAGCAATCCGATTTCATTGGCTCATTGGCTCATTGGCTGGCATTCTATAGATTTCCTGGCAAAATATTGTAAGCTATTCCAGAACATACACACTTAGCTATTCCCACCAAACAAATGACAGATATAAGACACTATGTCGGATTAGGACAACATCTCGCATCAGACAGAGATTAGGAGTCCCCTTCTGCAGCCGTACAATTATCATCAAGTTAAAAATTTTTGTTTTAGCCATCCACATCAAGTGACACTCTGGTTTCCATATTCGGAGATGGCATAATAATTTTAAGCTATGAACAAAGAAATAATTTCATCGGTAGCATTTAACAAAAACCATCTTGTACGGACTTTGAGTGCCAGCTTTGTGCCTCTGGTTTTGGACACTCCTATGTTGTCTTACCCCCCAGATTTATAGTCTAAAAGGTTGGGAAGAACTATACAAAAGGGTCATTATCAGTTTTCTTAGTACCGCTTTTCTCAGCCCACAATCCTATCAGAACGTTCTACATTGCTTTTGGACACATTAATTTGTCTTTCCAGTTGGAATCTTAGGAATTAATGTTGCATAATTAAATTCTTATGGAGTAGTAATCAACTTATATATCCATCCCAACAGACAGCAGAGCAAGACAAATGTCCCATTAGCTCATGCAATTGTGATGATCACAGCAAGTTGATAGGTGTGATGAAAATACCAACATATTAGCTGCACAAATCATGTAATTAAGTGTAAATGCAGAGTTATCATACTTTTTCCTGGTGTTAACTTTAAACTTTCATCTATAAACCATAATTTAGAGCTACCAAAGTTGAAAACCATGGCTTATAATTTGATTATTCATTCTAGATTACAGCATCACTAGTATAATTTTATTAAGCTTAAAGAAAGAAGCCTGTATTCTGCTTTGAAAGAAATTTTATAAGTTTTGAGAATAAAGGGTCTTATAAAGTAGGGGATTGGATTGAAGCAAAGTTTCAGCTACAAGTTACAATATGTGAGAACAGAATGCTTAAGAATGTTACTATATTTAATGACTAATAGTACATTATTTGTGCCTTATTCCCTGAGAAAAATAGTCAGATTACAGTTTAAGTGGGATTCTATGGGCACAGAGTAAAGAATGATTAGTAGGTGAATGTTGTTGTTACAACTTATGAATATAGAAAATGAAAGAATATTTTTCATTAATAACGATGAAATCTCTCTGATTGGTTAATATCAACCAAGCACAGAGGAAACATAAAGGTAAGGATCCCAAGTGCCATTGTTATCACACTGAACAAACTGCTGCTCAGATGGCCAAACTCCTGTCATTGTTCCATCAATTTGAGACATTGGATTAATGTTCATCATGTTTGTTTTCCCGTTTATACTCATCGGCATTTCAATTGGGCACTGGTCTGAATACGACAATTCCATGGTTGATTCAGTTGTTCCTGAAAGTGGCCATATTGTAGATGTAGCTGCAGTTGTAGAAGTGTTGATATTATTAAACAAGGCATTTTGAGGGAGTTGGTTCATCTGTGTGGTGGCGCCCCATGTCGCTTCAAACGACGGTTCATTGGGCCACAACATGCTTGGAATCGACGACGGTGCAGGTTGGGTTTGGCCAGGTTGATCATGCCATTGAATTTGACCTGCAGTCACTTGATCATGATGATCATCAAGTTCATGATCATGATTTACAGAACCCTGAACAGGGTTCATGTTTCCAATTCCTTGAGTAGCGGCGGTTGTCGGACCCGACTCTCTGTTCACGTTATTGTTGCTATGGGAAGAAGAGCTAGAAGCAACGCTGGGCTGCAAATTAGCCGGCGGCGGCGGAAGGACTGATTTAGGCGCTTTTCCGTCAAGCAACTTGGCCTTGAGTGCACCGAGAAACCCGTCGGCGTCACTTCCGGCGCCGCCACAAACTTCCTCAAAAGAGAAAGGCTGTAAGTTATCAAGGGAAACGCGATTCCCAGGCGTATTCGTCGCAGATTGGGGTAACTCAAAATTGGTGCGCGCATTGACTCCACGTAAGGCCCGAGCAGCGTCGTCGTAAGCTCGAGCTGCTTCCTCGGCGGTATCAAAAGTTCCAAGCCAAAGCCTAACTTTTTGCAACGAGTCCTTGATTTCAGCCACCCATCTTCCCGACGGTCTCTGCCTAACTCCGACGAATCGATGGTGTCCTCTCGACGATGACTTTTTTCTGCCACGCACTCCTTCAGTATTGCTTGGAGCTCCCATTGCTATATATTCAATCAGAGTTAAATTTAATTTTCCTCCTTAAAGGGAAACCTCCCAGTGGCCGAGGTTTAGGTTTCTTATAACTATGGAGTTCTGAAATGGTATCTTCCGTAAGCCATTACCAGACAACATAGAAAATGGCAAAAACATGCTTGCTTAAATCCTATAAATTATTTGGGATATTGTCTATTGCAGGCCGAAATTGTTTATATCGCTGCAATTACTAAATACAGTAGCAAGCAAGTAGCAACCAATCAAATATCATCATAAACTAAGTATTTTTTTTCATCTAAAACAATAGGAAGTTGACATTTTACATTTTTACTCCATTCTTGGACTTCTTGGAAGCATGGAAAATAATTCATTTCTTTTTGTTTTAAAACTTTAATTCGATGGTTATGTTTTAGAACCTTCTCCTTGTTTGTAGCATTATTATTAAATTTTTTAATTTTTAATAAAAAAAAAATATCTTGTCATTCTTTCTATCTGTAAAATAATATTTATCTTTTTTTTGTTTTATTGATGAAGAATTCTTTCGATCTCTCCGCGTTAATCATGTAGCTTAGCAGAAAAGAAAATCATGCAGCAAAGATTATTTTCCTCAACAAGGAAAAATACTAGTAAGGACTAGGGAGATAACGTTTTTGGGCTGGACGTCGGGATTACTGTTTTTTTTTTTTTGGGCCAAAAGGATTACTGGTGCGTTTGTAATCTGTGTCCTATAAAACTTGACAAGCCCGGTCCATTAATGCTGGACCTTTCGGCCAGTTAGATGAGCATTTTGGGCAGCATGTAATCCTCATTCCTCAGCACCAATTGGCCCAAAAAGATCCTAATTTCAGAGTTCAGCCCATGACCTTTTTTTTGAAAAAAAAAATAATAATCAAGGTTTATTATTAAGTCCACCGTAAGTGGAAATTAGCAGACTGTATATGTATGTAAGCTTGTCTGGTGAATATAAAGCTTGTTAATTTTTTTTTTTGTCGAAAGCTTGTTAATTTTATATTGTATAACTTTAGTAGTATTAGATTTCATTATTTCAAGATGGATGGCTCTTGGCATTATGATAGAGTTCTAATTAATTTTTTATTGAATTTGAGTTCTAATTAATTTTATTTATTTATTTATTAATAAACATTTATAGCTATAATAATCTATATGGAGTACTTCAAATTCTAAAAGTTTCTACCAAACATGACCCAAGGGTAAATTTAATATCAATTTCATTCTTGTCAAAATATGATACATTGGTAACTCGATTTGCTCTTTTTGTTAATTTCTTTGTTGTATATATAAGATGTAAAAGGATAGTATATTCAATGGTTAAAATACCTGGGAGGTACATGTATTGTACAAAAATGTTCAATTTTATCCCTATATTAAAAAAGCGATGGATTTAGTCTATGTACTCAAGAGATTGGGTTAATTGAGTCCAATTGATAAAGGTACAAGAAGGACTTAATTGACCTAATCTTGTGAGTATAAGAACTTCATTGATCCAATATTGTGAGTATATTAATTAAATTGATAGTTTTTTGAGTACATGAACAAAATTTAACATTTTTATACAGGCAGAAACCTTCCAAATATTTTCACCTATATTCAATTGTCCAAGAAAAAAGTTAAACATCAAACTTTCATGTGTGCATATAAAAGTTGATGATGGAATAATTATAGGAAGAAAAAGAATTATTATAACTGCATGCATGAACGAAACAAAATTTGATCTGCAACACAAGTACTACTTTAAAAAGATCTTTAATGACACATATAAAGAAAATTTAGTATATATCAAATTTGTAATTTTTTTCTTTCAAGTTTCAACCATGAAATTAATTTTCTCTTGTGACCATAAACCTTGTATATTTTGGGTGTGTTTAGTAAGAAATGATGGTCCGTGTACATTGTAGATCAATGATTTTGAGAAAAGAAATCCAACAATCCTTTATGCTTGATTTCCTTTCTTTATTGGGTTGGTAGTGGTATTTTTTTTAGGGAGGTAGTGGTATTTTGTTGTTTACTAAATTGTGTTTTCTTTTTTGCCAACAATGGTGGGTGTTGATTGCTTAATTAATCTTAAGAACGTTATCATTTATAAAAAAATTTAACTTTATATGATTGCCATTACAATAAAAAAGAGCAAATCATCATACTATTATTAGTATCCATACATTTTTTTTTTTTTGAGGCAATATTATTAGTATCCATACTTAAACTTACATTAAAGTTTAAAACTATTTTGATTCGTATAATTCGAAACTCAAATTAACTCTCCTTGTATTACTAACTCTTATATTAATATATTAAATTAATATTTAATATATTATCAATGTCAATTTGTTACATATATATTTTGTAATATGAGAAAATACTCCCTCCGTTCTTTTTTAATTGTTCATTGTTGGTCAGATAACTTCAACTTTAACCATTAGTTAAAAGAAAAATATATAGAACTAAAATTTCAAAAAATAAAGTTTGAAAAGTTTGTGCTCCAAAATTTATGAGTATTATTTTAAAATTCTATTTTGGTTTATATATATATTAATTAAACCTACTATTAATTTTATGAGCAAGGTCCTCATTGAGTGCCACATGGCATTTGATTTCTTTGACAAGTGTCAATAATTAATTTTCTAATGTTTTGTTTTTTTTTTAGGTAAATTCTAATGTTTTGTTTATTATATTTGTATTCATTTAGTTTGGAAAAATTAAAAGACATACATCCCCTTTTCTATATAAAATAAATTATCAAATAATTATAAATTAATTATAAATTTTTTATGAATATACATGTATGTTGTGGATGTCTATGAATCTAATTAAAGCAAGGATAAGATTGATGAATGGTTCATTCATATACATAAACCTATGTACTAAGTTTATCCCCTTATATTTATGGTGATGTATCAATGTGCCTATAAATATGCCACTTACTTTGTTATGAAATAAGATGAATAAGAACAATTTCTCCCTTTCTTCATATTTTCTTCTTCTACATATTCTATTGTCTCTCTCCATACTTCAATTCTCTACTCCCTTGCTTTTGTTTTGTTATTATTTACAACAAAATTTCATTTCTTAACTGAATTTTCTTAAAATAATTTATAAAATAAAACAGCCGCATGCGAAGTGCGGCCGGGAAGTTCTAGTATATATATATTTTAAAAGTTGTCAAAATTGGAGCTGTTTAACTAAAAATGGACAATTAAAATGGAACGGAAGAAATATTTATTGAAGGAATAAAACGGAAAACATTCTAAACTATGAGGATTAAAATAAATATAAGGATCAAAATCGAACCCATTAAAATATATAGGGATCAAAAGATCAAAGTTTAAGAATTAAGAACCATTATTATCTAAAAAAAAAGAATTAATTAATAACCATTATTATTATTATTTTTTAGAAAATTAAATTAAATTAATTTAATTATTTTTGTAGACTTTTGAACAGCGATTTCCGGCCAAAAAAAAAAGAAAGAACAGCGATTTATTAGCGCTGCAAAATAACGCTACACTTACACTAACATTACTACTGCTACTATTCGGACTTAAAAACAACGCTACGCGGATCACCCGACCCTATTAAAACTACCCTATTTGTTCCTCTTTCTCTTCTGTTCGGGTCTTTTCGCCATTCGGGGGCTCTCTTTTCTCTTTCCTTCTTTCCACCCCTTTCTATTCTGATTTCTCTCTTAACTCAATAAAAACTTCCACCACTCTCTCTCCCCCCATCCCGATTCAGATCGATCCTTAAAGGTTTGCTTCCTCCAAACCCTAATTTCTCATCTTTTTGTTCTTTTATCTTCCTCGCCAACTCAACTGCTTCGCTGCTCGATAATACACGCCGATTCATTGCTTTTTTCTTTGTTATAGGTTTCGAAGTTGCACGTACATATAATAGCTAGGGTTTCTAATCCTGATTCCTTGAAGCATTCAACACTTCTTTTTCCGGTATAGTTTTCTTTTCCTAATTTTGTTGTAATAATTTTGAAAGATATTTGTTAGAAGAACAAGAACAAAAAAAAAAAAAAGGAAGAAGAAGACAGGTTGAGCTTCGAGCACTCTTTTCCATTGTCTCTGAAGAACTGATTCGTTTGATACGGGATTAAATAGATAAACGGATCCAAATTTGATTTGTGGCATCACCTTTAACGCATTAGGTTTCTTTTTCGCAATGTTATTCAATTTTGATTGCTTGCTGTATTTTATCTGTTTGTTTAACTTACTTACTGCTTCGTATTTATTTCCGCAGCTTGAGATTAACCTGTGGAGTTGAGAATAATATAAGCGAAGATGTTTGGTTCAACTAATCGTAAGTCATTCTCTTACCTTTTATTCTTTCTGGTATAATAACTGCTGGAAAACGTTAATACTTGGATGATTCGATCTGTTTAGCTGATGTTTTGTCGAGTGTGTAATTGTTTTTGTACTTCTTTTAGAAGTAGAAGTTTATCGCCAGCACCTTTTTGTATAGGTATTGTGAAAATTCAAATGTCGGGTTTAAGACTCCATAAATTACTATCTTCCTCTTCTTCATTCCTTCTTGATTGTTCATTATTATTACTATTGATTTCCCTACTGCATTGTTTACTTTGGTGAAAATTTATTCTGATTGTTCTATGCTCTGTGCTAACTCTTTACTTGGTTGTTCTGCTACTTATTTTGCTTTTAGTTAGATCAGTTTTTGTTAATAACTTCATATACATGCTTGTAATCTCATTACCAGTGTTTAAATTTTGTTGTCTTCTTGATGATGATGTTATGCGTGATCCTTTTTGAGAATTAACTTATTATTGTATGTGAATCTTTTTGGGAAGAGTGAATTAATTGTGAGAAATTCTTTAAACAGCATTTGGGCAGTCATCAAGCAGCCCATTTGGATCACAGTCTGTTTTTGGGCAGACCAACAACCCAAGTAGCAATCCTTTTGCACCTAAACCTTCCTTTGGTAGTGCAACACCTTTTGGCTCCCAAACAGGGGGTTCAATTTTTGGGGGTACTTCTACTGGAGTATTTGGTGCATCCCAATCTTCTTCTCCCTTCTCCTCTACAACAGCCTTTGGTGCATCATCAGCTCCGGCATTTGGAAGTTCCATGCCTTCTTTTGGATCTTCTTCAACTCCTGCTTTTGGCAGTTCATCCTCTTTTGGTAATAGTGATTTTGCGCCTTTTTTTTTTATTTTCTTTTCTCTCTCTATTATTACAACTGTTTTCCTTCATTCTAACATTTCTTTTCTGGTTAATAATATGATTGTAGTGCATTTTTCTTTCTTTTTATTTTTTTAGATTTTTTCCCTAGACTTTTAATATCACAGGATGTGCCAGATCATTAAGTTGTTTGGCATATACATACATGCATAATTGCACTTTTAAGTTAGTGGAGATGGAAGAACTTTAGTGTTTTTTCAGGAGGATAATCACTTGTTCGTTACCTCTTGTGCTGGCTTTTTGTTCTTCTTCATTGAGCAACTGCATATGACAGAGTGCCTCCTTTTCAATAAGGAGCACCTTTGATTTCTGATATACCACTAAATTGCTATTTTTGGTTATATACTTTCATTTTATGAATGTATCGACTGTTAATCATTACCCAATAATTCGGTGTATTTTTTCTCAACTGCTAACTGTTTTTATTTCCCTTGATAGGGTCTCCTGCTTTTGGTCAGAAGCCTGCTTTTGGCTTTGGGTCGACTACTCCATCAAGTCCTTTTGGAAGCACAACACCGCAATCGCAGCCTGCATTTGGTGGTGGTATATTTGGTTCCTCCACACCTTTTGGTTCAACTCAGTCTGCCTTTGGTGCCACAAGCACCCCTGCTTTTGGTAGCACAAGCACCCCCGCCTTTGGTGCCACAAGCACCCCTGCCTTTGGTGCCACGAGCACCCCTGCCTTTGGTTCCACAAGCACCCCTGGCTTTGGTGCCACGAGCACTCCTGCCTTTGGTGCTACAAGCACTCCTGCCTTTGGTTCAACTGGAAGTCCAGCATTTGGGAGCACTGGAACTGCATTTGGTGTGTCTAATGCCCCAGTCTTTGGAACAGGAAGTGCTTTTGGAGCATCAAGCACACCTGCTTTTGGCGCTTCCAGCTCTCCTGCTTTTGGGACTTCAACCTCTGCTTTTGGTGCTTCAAGTACCCCTGCTTTTGGAGCATCTTCTGCCCCTTCATTTAGCTTTGGTTCCAGCCCTGCCTTTGGCCAATCGTCATCAGCATTTGGTAGCAGTCCTTTCGGATCTACTGGATTTGGAGCACAGAGTTCTCCTTTCGGTGAGTAATCAAGTATACGTGATTTATCATAAACTTTGAAATAAATTAGAATAGTTCAGGTGAAAATATATCTTTACATAGGCATTCTAACTTTTGAGTACAAGGAAGGTAGTATATATAATCAAATTATTGTTTTGAGTATGCAGGAAGCCAATCTTCTACACCAGCATTTGGAAGTACTAGCTTCGGCCAACAACCTTTTGGGGGTCAACGTGGGGGAAGCAGGGTAGCACCTTACATGCCTACAACTGAAGCAGATGGTGGGAGTGGTACACAGCAAGCAAAGTTGGAATCTATATCAGCAATGGCTGTTTATAAAGATAAAAGTCATGAGGAGCTCAGATGGGAGGATTACCAGTTGGGGGATAAAGGTAACTTTGTAAAATATATGCCAAAATCTGTATGTTGATCACTCCTGTTTTTCATTGACATTGACCTCTTCGCTGTATTAATATGAAATTTCAGGTGGACCGCAGCCAGCTGCTCAGCCTTCTGGAGGGATGGGCTTTAATGCGTCACCTGCACCTACAAGTCCTTTTGGGAATTCAACATTTGGTCAAACATCTGCAAATCTCTTTTCTAGCACAAGTACCAATCCATTTAGTATAAAACCTCCATCCTTTAGTAGTACAGGTTTCACAACCTCAACTACTACATCAAATCCTTTTCAATCAACATCATCAAGCCTTTTTGGAACAACCTCATCAACAACACCTTCAATATTTAGTACATCTTCTACACCAGCATTCGCAACTGGCTCTTCTTCTCTTTTTAATACATCTGTCACCCCTTCGTTTTCAACTTCGCCATCCATTTTTGGTACTGGTGCAGCTCAGGCAACAACTCCAACATTTGGTACTGGTTTAAATTTTAGCAGCAGTCAGACATCTTCTCTGTTCAGTTCCACACCTATTGTGCAGACAGGCAATACTTTTGGGCAGGTGACAAATACCTTTGGACAGAATACTAGTAACTTTGGTCAACCAAACATTTTCAATACACCTTCCACTGGGTTAAGTGGGAATTTGTTTTCAAGCTCTCCATCGTTGGCTCCTAGCAACCCAAGTGCCTTCGGCCCAACCCCTGTAAGTTACTTGTGAAGTTTACTATTACTTTTCATTTTGTTATACTCATGCAGTTTCCTAGATGCAGAATTATTTGCATTTCTTTGTTTTGAATTGAGAATTCAAACTAATGCTCCACGGTTGAGCCCTGTAGTTTGTGATTGATTTGGAAGTGAACTGGGTCTTTGATTTAATAACTGATAGGAGTCAGCTATTCTGTATTATGTAACTAGTAAATTATCTAATTTAAAACCTTTATCCCTTTTTAATTTAAGAGTTTTGGTAATGTTAATTTGCAAAAGAATCCTCTTAAGGTTTTTGCCTTAGCTTCTGTGTAAGCATTCATGCTTTAATTACCTGTTTCTGCGCCATAAATCCAGATTTTGACTTGCTATTCTGCAGCCCTCCTTGTTTCAGCCTACTCCGCCTGCTCAGACTGGTGGTGCTTTCGGCTTTGGCAACTTTGGTCAGACGCAATCAGGTTAGAGAAGTTCTATCTGCAATCTTTTCATGGATTCTTTGAACTTTTGTTGATAGTGCTGATTGTAATGATTTTGCTGGCTATACAGGTGGTGGATTGGGCATTTTTGGTCAGAGTAATATTGGGCAATCGTATGTTTCATATACTTCGAACTTTTCTTCAGTTTTCGCTGGCACTTATACATATCCTTATTTCTTTTTTCTTTTACATTTGTATATATGCAATGTATATGCAAGCAAAAATGATTGAATAAGTTCCATTTATGGTTATCCAGACCGTTGTGTGATTTATTTATATTTTGGAATTTGGAGCATAATCCTGTATCTTTTTTCTGTTTTACAGGTCTGCTACACAGAGTGCTGCTGTAGTACAACCCGTGACTATCTCAAACCCATATGGATCGCTCCCTGCAATGCCTCAAATGTCGATTGGTCGGGCTGGGACTGCACCATCTGTTCAATATGGGATTTCTAGCATGCCTGTAACTTTCTGACCTTGCTTTATTTACCCTGATACTTTGAGTTTTATCTGCAGTTTGTCTACTAGTTATAGATCTATCTCTTCTCTTTGTGCTATTAGTGCCAATGAGTTTTTGGTGAATGGAAATATAGTTGTATTAATTGGTTGACCGTTATTGAATTTTTCAGGTCGTGGACAAACCTGCTCCTGTTAGAATGTCGCCCTTATTGACTTCTCGATACCTTTCACAAAGGCGGATTAGGTTGCCAGCAAGGAAATATCGTCCCAATAATGATAGTCCAAAGGTAAGGGTGCTGCCACTCATGAATTAGTAACTCTAATCTCCCCATATGAGGTTACACTCCTAAAGCATGTTTGTTCCATTTGTTGGTTGGTATCTGCAGGTTCCATTTTTCGGTGATGATGAAGAGACACCCAGCACACCTAAGGCTGATGCTGTTTTTATTCCTAGGGAAAACCCAAGATCTCTGGTCATTCGTCCCACTGAAAATTGGCCTTCAAGAGCTTCTACTGAGAAGGCATCACCTTTGAAGGATTCATCTACTCCAGTGCATGAGAATGGTAAGATTCTTTCAAGTCAAGCCCATCTGCTAAATTAGTTGATAGCTTTGAACATTTATTGCTGGCTTTATTTGTATGCTCTACCTACCATATTCTGATAATGTAAGCATCACAGTGATCTCTAAATGCTATTGATGCTTAAGTTCTTTTAAATAGCATTTATTATTTTGGATAAGTCAGTCCCAAGGGTACTTTTTCCTTGTGTAGTTGATTCCTCTTTGTAATTTTTTTTAGTTCTTTTATTCTCTCTTAAACACATGAACACACACATACAAATTACAAACTCCCTTGGATTATTTTTAATAACAGCTAATCAAGTAATGCTGATTGGCCAAGTAAAAAATTGATAATACCATCTGCTGTGAGAATGCCATTACAATATTCTTATTGCACTGAGAAAATGTTATCTTATTATTTGATGTATGATTGTGATTAATTCTTGAAATTTTGGTCTGATTACATTTATTTTGACTGTTGGGCTTGACTCTTGGGAATGTTCATTTTATGTAGGCAAAATTTCTGATAATGGCTCCAGTGCTGAGGACAAAGGTAGTAAGTATCTTT
The DNA here is from genome assembly GCA_001974825.2 of Corchorus olitorius. Lineage (NCBI taxonomy): Eukaryota > Viridiplantae > Streptophyta > Magnoliopsida > Malvales > Malvaceae > Corchorus > Corchorus olitorius. The sequence continues at coordinate 44,370 of AWUE01014588.1, forward strand.
TACATGAATTTATACACCTTTTAATTTCCAGTTTGTTTTTTCTTTAGGGAACTTTTCTGCCCATGGTGATACTATTTGTGAGATTACGAGTTTACTTGTCTAATTATAAACTTCAGATGAACTTAGGGCCATTACTTGTCTAATTTCGTTTGATTGATATGATTATTGTAGAAAATCCAGCTGAAAATGGAGTTGTGAAGGAGCGAACTCATCCTCTCAAAGGCAACCAGAAAGCTAATGGAATCCATGATGATCATTCTATTCAGAAAGAGGACTCATACATGACACTCAGTGGCCACAGAGCTGGTGAGGCTGCTATTGTTTATGAGCATGGGGCAGACATTGAGACTCTGATGCCAAAACTTTGGAGGTCTGATTACTATACAGAACCTCGAATCCAAGAACTTGCAGCGAAGGAAAGGGCCGAACCAGGGTATTGCAGACGTGTCAAGGATTTTGTGGTTGGGCGGCATGGTTATGGAAGCATCAAGTTCCTGGGTGAGACAGATGTGAGACGTCTTGATCTGGAGTCGCTTGTTCAGTTCAACAACCGTGAGGTGATTGTTTACATGGATGACAGCAAAAAGCCTCCTGTTGGTCAAGGTCTTAATAAGCCTGCAGAGGTAACACTTCTCAACATCAAATGCTTTGATAAAAAAACTGGACGCCAGTTTACAGAAGGGCCAAAAGTCGAGAAATACAAGGACATGCTTAAGAGGAAGGCCGAGGACCAAGGAGCAGAGTTTCTGTCATATGATCCTATCAAGGGAGAATGGAAGTTCAGGGTCGAACACTTCAGCACATACAAGCTGGAAGATGAAGATGAAGAGGAAGAGGAAGTGGAAGATTACTCAGAAGAAATGTGTGCGGTTCCAGATTGCTAATAAGAAGATAAGGACACTGTTTGCTTCATGCCAAGGTTAAGGAAGACTTTCTCTGCCTGGCGCTAGTGTTTTGGACCCATTAAGGGTTGATTTGAATTGTACAGAAATTACCAAATTGTGGTAATACTGTTTTTGACTTTTGAAGTTGTGGCATCAATGCAGTAAGTAAACAACATTAATTGTTGTATCTCGTGCTTCTTTTCTTTCGTCTCCTTTCCTTTCTATGGGTTTTGGCTTTGGTTTTTTGTTACTTCCTTTCCAGGTTTTAAAACACCTTCGACCTGTTACTCTGAATTGGAATGTCTTTTGTAGTGGACTAATGGTAAGTGTTGGTCAAGGAAAAGAAAATGTTTCTTTTTTCTTCTTCCTTTTTCAAATGAAAATATTTCCTTCGCTACAATTTTGAATCTAAGTGTGTTAATGTTTCGTTACGTCGTATTATTATCCCATCCAGTTATGTACAAAGCATCTTTCAATGTTTGCTCTGGTTTTGTTTACATCCAAAGAAGTTGAATAAAAGAGAAATCAACTTCATGCAGATCTTGGTAATGAAGACAGGAAACCACAACCGTTGGCATATTAAGCCAATTGCCCTATTGGGATTGAGATTTAACTTTGAATATTTCAGTTCCAACTTCCAAATCAGTATCTACATACTGCCTCACTGGTATCAACAAAGTTCAATGAAGAAATTCGACTAAGATTTAGGTGTCCATTGATCAGTAAACTACCATACAACCAACGATATGGTTTGGCAACAGTGATTAAGTGATGGGAATAAGAAGAAAAGCATTGTTGAGGGAATAAGAAGAAAAGCATTCTCAACAATGCTTCTTAATGCAAAACCAAATTCAAACATCTAACAACTTTGCCCCTTTGCCCTTTAGAGTATATATATAATAAAACATTTACATTCTACTACTACGGGAAGATCCGATTTAATGATGTTTCATGTGATGAACTAATGCTACGTTTATCAAGAACCTGATCAAAGCAATCGAAATTATGCTTAGCAGCTTAGCAGAAGAAATTGAACACTTGACACAATTTCCATAATGCCAATACCATTTCACAAGGAATTGCAATAAACTTCTCAATATAATAACATGCTCAAAACAGGATTACTAACGTAATACCCAAAAATTTCTAAAGCTGTTTTAACTCGACTGACAATATGAAAACAAAACTAAGGTCTTTAAGTTTTAACAAGTCAGAATAGCAAAACACTGCCCTTAAAGAGCAACCTCACTTCTTGTCTTCCTTTTCAGCTTCTGCAGCCTTCTTCATCCTGGCACCAATGTGGCGCTCATTAGCACGTTCAACACGGAGCTTGTTATAAGCCTTGAATGACTTCATGTCATCTGTGACCTTCACAAGCTCAACACAAGGCTGCTCACGAGTAATAGGCATGTATGGTCCTTGGACTTGGGTTGCAGTGGCAAGCTCCTCAGCAGTAGAATCACCAGCCTACAGACAATAAACATGGTTAATTAAAAAAACACAAAACAAGAGCAAGAATTAAACAACTAATCACTAACATAGACTCCATAAAATTACCTTGAACTTGCGAGCACGTCTTGGGAAGACAACAAGTTTGGCCTTGTAAGTCTTAAGCCTCTGAAGATTGGCTTGAAGACCTTCAAGTGATTTGTTCTTGCGGCGGTGGTCAACTGCAATGCCAATGGTTGGTGCAAGCTTCTTTGAAATACCAGCAGCCTGAGCAGAGAATAATACGTCACATTTCATACAAACAATAAAATCTACAAAAAGATTGCAATTTCACATCAATTCCATATCCACAGTATGCATCATTGCATCATTATAATATAATTCTCTCTATTTTCCAATCTTATCAGTTTAACTTCAGATTTAAAGTTAATTAGAGACGTAAATAAAATTTAAACGTGGTTACTAATCAACATCAACATTCTGCAATTGCTTGAACTAAGTATTTGCAGTTAAAACGAAATTTATCAATAACCTAATGAACAAATCTGCAAGCATAAAACAGAAAACATAAACCTAGATCGAGAATCTTAAAACTACAAAGAATAAACACTACACATGTAAGATGAAAACCTCATACAAATAAAACAAAATCTAAAACAGGATAAGGAAATTAAGGTAATAAAAGAGCAAACCTTGAGCTCTTCAAGAGAGAAACCCTTGCCAGCTCTCAACTTCATGTTGTACTTCAAAGTCTGGCCATGAACAATAGGGCGAAGAGGTCCAGCAGTTGGCCTTGGGAAGATCCTTACAGCCTTCTTCTGCCTTGCTGCAAAATCCAAAAAAACCCCACCATCAAAAATCAATTGCAGCCACTCAAAACACATTAGAATCCTTCAACAAAGAGCAATATAGAAAACCCAAAGTAAGAAAACAACGAAAAAGAAAACCCACCAATTCTTCTTCTGGCCTTCCTAGCTGGCTGATTGAACCAAGTTTTCACATAGTTTTGCCAATGCTTCCTGAAGTGGCCATTTGGCACAACATTGTTATGCTTAACCATGACTTACCTGAAATTTCATAAGAGAAAGGAAAACAAAACGTTAAGCGATTATTGAAAAGAAATGAAAATACGAGAAGAAGAAAAGAAACGAGAGGAAAGAAGCAGAGCACCTTCTGCTGCGGTGACTGGAGAAAGAGATATGGAGAGGATCGGCGCGTATAATGAATATGAACCCCTTAGCCCTCTAGTTAGGGTTTTACTCGAGAGGAAGCCGGGAGAAGGCTATTTCCTTTTTACTCACATTCCCTTTTACTCAAAAAAAAAAAAAAAAAAAAAACCCTAAACTTTGTTAGACAGCAATGTCTATTTTCATAAAATTAGTATTACTGTATTAGAGTTTAGTTTTTTTTGGCACCAACCACCAAGTATTTTTTTGTCCTCCCAACCACCAAGTATTAGAGTTTAGTTTTGGCACAAATAATCTATATCTATCTATCTATCTATCTATGTACGAGTTTTGTAAAACTTTTGAATCAGCCGTTATATCCTTATTTTTTCAAATATATTTCAAAAATATCATTACTTAATTATTATAATTTTATTCTACTAAAACTCTATTTTTATTCAATTAAATCTAATATGTAATATCTTTAGAATACCTTTATTTTTACCATTTTACTATTTTTCAATAGAAATTTGGATGTATTAAATTTTTTTAATATATTGTTGTCAAAAAAAAATTAATATACAGTCTTATTTTACTCAAAACTCTATTTTCATTTAATTAAATTCAATATTTCATAATTACTTTATTTTTATCATTTTAATTTAAGAGATTATTGTAATTGACATCTTTCGATTTGATAGTTTAATGTATTATGATTGAAATTTATTATTACCTAACGTGCAATCATTTTATTTGACTTACAATTAATTTTTTGCTTGATAAATGTAAGTGTGGGTTTAAATTTGATGTTTTGCTTTGTTAGTATTTATCTTTGTGTAGGATAATTTCTGTTGTTATTTTGTTAGTAAAACCCAATGTATATATTAATGGGCTGGTCGGGTTGGATTTGGGTTAGGTCAGTTTCGGATTAAGGAAATTTTGGATTATAAGGGTTCGGTTAATTTTCGGTTTCAGGTTGGGTTGGGTTCGGATGGCTCAAATGTTGTGCCACTTGGGTTTGGGTCAAGTTTGGTTCGGGTATTTTTTTGTTTCGGATCATATGGTTATGATAATTTCGGGTTTGAGCCTCCGATTTTTAGATTCAGTTTTTTTCGGATTCGGGTCACTTAAATATAATTAATCCTGATTCGGGTAATTTCGGATTAATCTCTCGGGTTGATCGGGTTCGGGTCATTAAGGATTTGGGTCAGGTCATTTTCGGTTTCGGATTAAGTAGAGTTTTTGGTCGAATTGGGTTAGATAAGGTTTTTTTTCAAGCGGTCGAGTCGAATACCCACACTCGGCTGAAATTTTGCCAGCTCTAATAATAGGCTTATTTAGGACAAAATTAGTAGTATGCTTAAGATTTCAAGTTTCATTAATTTAAAACAGATTGGGTCACGTGCATCACACGTGAAAGTGAAGACTAGTTAAATAAAAATACTCTAATTATATTTATTCAATTTTAAGGATAAATCTTAAAAAATTAAAATCTATTATGATAGCATTGGGTCTTATTAATATTTATCCATGATCGGTCCGAAATCGGTCCGGCCCAAAACGGCTCTAGTTTTATATAAATGCTTAGGTTTAGGGTTTGCGTCTCTTAGGGTTTTGTGTTATATTTTGCATCCCTCTCCCAAAGCCGCCCAAGCAGAAGCAGAGAGAGCAGAAGATAAAAGATGAAAACCATTCTCTCCTCAGAAACGATAGATATCCCTGGTGGGGTTAACATCAAAGTAAAGGATTGGTTTGTATTAATAGGAAATGTAGGAGGCCTAATATCCTTCTGCTGACCCATCATATGAGTACCCAATTCATGCACATCAGAGACTAAATGTTTGGCTTCCATATTATTGGCAACTCTCAAAGAGAATTCAGCAACTCTCACTAACCGTTCTTGAGCAGTTACAGTCCTATCACCAGATAGAACATCATCTTATTATAAACTAAAATTTAACTTCCTCCAATATTTTATAAAATATCTTATTATTGGTTTTGTAGTGAAAAAAGACTTATTGATATATACAAAAGTTTAAACCACAATTTCTTAATCTTGCTTCAATAATGATATCCATCGTTTTCTATAAATAGATGTCAGATCATATCTCACAACTTAAATTTCAAAATGTCGAACATGTCAATTTCATCAAAAAAGGCATGCAAATGTTGGGTAAAAGCATGAAATTTCCATTTCATATAAAAAACATAGTAAGTTTGTTTTAATAAATGTGTTTGGTGTAACTTATTTAGTTATTTACAGCTTATCTACTGGAAAAAGCTGAAGTTGGGCCAAACAGGAAATCCAGAGGTACTTTTCAGAAACACGTTTTAGGAAAGAAAACAAACATGAAAGAAGGAAGATGGGAAAAAAATCTTGCCTAAAAACGTTGAAAAAGAGTTCCCGTCACTCTCTAGTATAACCAGTAGACTAAAACGCGTTAAGATCATGGTCGTCTCATTGCCGTTTCCTCCCTTTTATCTTCAAAATCGGCGACGGCAGCAGTGCCTTCTTCCTCTTTCTCTTCCCCTCCTTCCTCCCTCCTCCTCTCCTTTCTCCCCCGGTCCCTCCTCTCTTTCCCGTTCTTTTCCTTGCCTCCAATATTTTTTTTTACTCTCTCTAGACCCAACACAACCCCGTTTGCCCAAAAGAAAGTGAAAAAAAAAATTGCTAACCTGTCAGCTCATGGGAGCCATTGTGAAAAATCCAGGTGGCATAAGATAAGAGGACGTGGCAACGTGGCAGACAGAGGAGGCCTCAAAGGTCTGATAGTAACTATAAAATGTAAAGAAAACAAATTGGGAGAGATTTTCACTTGTCCAATTGAGTAGAGAACAACTTTTACAAATAACAAGTAAGTTGATTTTTGGCGTAATATTTAAAATAAGGAAAACTGGAAAAGGATTTCTTAGGGCCCCCACAAACCACAAAAAAGGAATTAAAACTTAAAAGCCTAAACGCCCCGTTTAAGTCATCTGTGGCCCATCACCACTTTCTTCTTTCTTCTTCAACCTCTATTCATGTTCTCTTTCCCTTTCACATATCAGACTGCAACAAAAATAAAATCCAACGAAGATTCTGGCATCTATTGCAACCAAAATTAGGAACGACCTTTTAATCGATCTGGATCCCGTTCCACATGTTTTTGGAACCCAAACGTACTGCGATCTGGTACAGTCGAACTAGAACGCGGATCCAGGGGGTGCACCGATCCTGGTAACAGTGACTTTGGACGGGCCTTTGTCTAAGTTTTTATAATTGAACGGGTTTAGACAAAAGTTTAAAGCCCATTTAATAAATGGGTCGAGCTTGGCCAACAATAGTGACATAAATATTTAGGTTGGGTCCGGATCTGAACCAAACCTGGCCTGACCCAAAACTGTTTTAGTTTTATATAAATGTTTAGGGTTTGCGTCTCTAGGGTTTTGTATTTTGTTGTTATATTTCTTCCCTCTCCCAATGCCGCCCAGTGAAGCAGAAAGAATGAAGACAATCCTCTCCTCTAACACAATGGAATATCAACATAATAGCATTAATATTAAAGCTAGACCCAACGCGAACCGACTTAGCCCAATCCATGAACAACTATAATGTCTTCTATACAAACGCGTTAAATTTAGAGTTTTTACATAGTGAGTGTTTTATATTAAATGTATATGTATATGTAGGTGGCTTATATTATCTTCCTTTATAATAATATTATTAATTAAAGTTTCTTTTTTCATTTTACATATTAAAATAGACATTGTTAACTAAAATTTAATTTCCTCCAATATTTTTATAAAATATCTTATTATTGGTTTTGCAGTGAAATACATCTATCAATAAACCACAATATCCTAATTTTGCTTCAATAATGATATCCATCATTTCCTCAATATATAGAGGTCATATCATATTTCAAAACTTAGATTTCAAAATGTCGATCGTCATGTCAAGGTAAAAGTATGAAATTTTCATTTCATATATAAAAATAAACTATATGTTTGTTCATAGTAATTTTGTTTTAATAAGGAATAGGATAAAAGAACAATGATTAATTATTTATGTTGATTATTTTTCACATCAATTTTTTTTTTAAATATAATCATATATTGTCAAATAACTTTTTGGATTTTTAGCAATGTCAAACGGCCCACCACCCACCAGTATTTTCCATATAGGCATAGCATATTCATTTACATAAGTCTATATTCACCAGGCTTAACCTGGTTCTATATAGAGCTATTCAAGAGTCGGGCTACCAGTCCAAGCTCACAAGCCCACTCGATATTTTAAAAGGCTCGAACAAGAATTTTAAACCCATTGGATATGGTTAAAAAAATTAAACCCATTTATTAAATAGGCCAAGTTTGGGTATAAAAGCAAAAGTCTAAGCCCGAATCCGATTAAGTAAATATATATTTTTTTAATTTATTGGTATATATATATATAATATAATATAATACATATAATATATACGCATACCATATTTTAAATAAGAAGATGATGGGTAATACATGTATAAATTCTTATTTTTAAGAAGAATATTATATTATATTATATTATATATAGATATATGTTATATATATATATATGTAGTATATATCATACTAGACCTATATATGACACTCACTATGTGAGTGTGAAGATAAATTAATATTTTTACAAAAAAAAAGATAAATTAATATAAAAAAGATAGTTTTGCTTTTTTGACAATAAATAAAGATACTTCCAATTGTTAGTTTTTATTTTTGGTTTTTGAGTCTTTTAAAATTCAAATTTGTCTGAGACAAATTCGAATTCTCACATCATAATTAGTTTAAATTTTAGATTTATAATTTATTTATATATTTAATTAATCTAGTTTAATCATTAAAATAATTATTAAATATATATGGGCTTTTGGGCAGGACTTGGGTTTAAGTATTTATTCATTGTACGGACTTGCACAAAAATTTGAAGCCCATTTGAGCTGGGCTTGTACAACAATTATTACAGTAATATATTACGGGTATGAGCGGCCCGAAATCGGCCCGGCCAAACCCATGAACAGCCCTAGTTCTATATAGAACTCTTATATAAATTCGGCGTCTAGGTTTAGGGTTTTGTTGCTGTATTTTCTTCCTTCTTTCCATAGCCGCAAGAGAGTCGAGAAACCAGAGAGTCGAAAGGAAGGATGAAGACTATACTCTCTTCAGAGACCATGGACATCCCCGATGGGGTTAGTATCAAAGTGAAGGCCAAGATGATCGAGGTTGAGGGCCCCAGAGGAAAGCTCATCCGCAACTTCAAGCACCTTAACCTCGACTTCCATCTCATCAAGGACGAGGAAACCGGAAAGAGGAAGCTCAGGATCGAGGCCTGGTTCGGTTCCAGGAAAACCAGCGCCGCCATCCGTACCGCTCTCAGCCATGTCGAGAATCTCATCACCGGTGTCACTAAGGGTTACCGCTACAAGATGAGGTTTGTGTACGCTCACTTTCCCATCAACGCCTCCATCACCAACGGCAACAAGTCCATTGAGATCCGTAACTTCCTTGGCGAGAAGAAGGTCCTCTCTGTCTTTCCTTTTCTTAAATAACTTTTGCTGAAATGTATTTATATTGAATTGAAATCTGATTGTTACTGTTTCATTTTATACTGTTTTTTAACTATGATCTCTATTTTGTTAATGTTTGTGGGGGTGTTTCTCTGGATTTTGGTACAAGTTATTTTCTGTTGAATGTATGCCTTATTGTATTGAACACAAATGTTGAAATCATATATACGCCTTGATTATATCTGTAGAAGGCTTGCTGCTTTGGATTCCTTGAAAAAGGAACATTTTTATCTGTAGAAGGCTTGCTGCTTTGGATTCCTTGAAAAAGGAACATTTTTATGCCAAAAAAGCGTACTTTTATGTTACTCTCACTCTAGTTTTACTGAAAATGTTTTCTTTTAATCCATGTTGTTCTGCTCTTGAATTTCAAAACCCAAATCTTAACTTAAGGGTTCTTTTATGCTCTGCTGTTTGTGTTATGAGTAATTTCTTCAATGATTCAATGACTGATGTATACTTTTAGACCTAATTGTTAATGTTTGATAGCCTTGTAATCAATTGATTGATGTCTGCTTATGATAATGTAAGGCCTTGGTTAGCAAATGTGAACCATGTTTACTCTTGACTTTGTCATCCCATTACAGTTTTAAGGGTTTTAGATTCTTTTACAACTTGATATTGATATGGCTTGCCTTCTGTTGGTGAATATATCAGGTGCGTAAGGTTGATATGTTGGAGGGAGTTTCAATTGTTCGATCTGAGAAGGTTAAGGATGAGATTGTTTTGGATGGTAATGATATCGAACTTGTCTCTCGCTCAGCTGCCTTGATAAACCAGGTACTTTCACATTTTTCTTGTTCTTCTTCATATATAGCTTACAACTTTGCTTTCATAACCTGACCATCTTTACCCTCTGTTTTTGACCTCAGAAATGCCATGTGAAGAACAAGGATATCAGAAAGTTCCTTGATGGTATCTATGTTAGCGAGAAGGGCAGGATCGCCGAAGAGGAATGAATGATTGTTATCATCTCTTTGAGTGATAGTTATAGTGCTGCTTTACTTTAAATGGTGGTAGTTACATGTTTGAACCTTGGTTTTTGTTTTCTTTTTTTGTCTTTCCCTGGATTTCAACTGGAGAGTACAAGATTGCTATCTTTATTTGTTATCTCGAAAATTTTGGATATCTGTTTGATCCCTGGTAATCTTATCATGTTTTATTTTATAACTAGCTATTGCATTTAAAGAATTGCTTTGGTTTATAGTTCTTTTGATTTCTAAAATTCATATTCTGAAATCACTTAAAGCACCATGTCTTGACAGTTCAAAACCCTAACATTCAGAGTTTTGGCTCTTGAAGGGGAATCATTGATCAGTTTCCACTCTGTGATTGTCGAAATTTGGTTGTATATGGATTTCCAACTGGCAAATCCTTCTTTTCCTCTTATCATAGTCCTAATATTTAGTAGTTGGCATTTTGATTGGTATGAAAAGACTCATAAGCATAATGCATATTCTCTTCGGGACGTCTCTCGTATTACTTGTATTAGGTATTCCGGAGTCTCATAAATTGAGTCATTATCTTTCACGTATTCCGGAGTCTCATAAATTGAGTCATTATCTTTCACCCGAAAATCGACGATCGCTTTTTGGTAAATTAATATATCAGGGTTGGTTTTTCTCGATTCTATCTATTTTTGCGTTACAAATTGCATCCTCTTTCAATGTAGTCCTTGCCCTTTACAACGTTTTTCATGTTATATGAACTTGCTGTCTCGCTTTTTACCAAAAAGCGCTTGCAGACATATTTATAAACTTGCTGTCTTGCATTTTTAGCTAAAAGCCAGGAAAAAGAACTTAAAACAATGACGTGGCCTAGTCAGCCTCATTGAAATCTTGATAGAGAAAGGCCGATGGGACTCCATTTATTCGGTTTAGGATCAATTTCAATTATTTATTCGGTCTCTATATTGTTGCAAGTGTGCATGATTTTGGAATCATAGCACTATTCATGGAATGAGGATTTCAGGAAACAGCAACTTATCCAAAAATCAAGTGGGATAAAACCTAAGTCTTACAGAAGGCGAATATAATGTCATAGCAATGAGAATATTTGGCGGTGCAAAAAGAAAAACCTGTTGAAAATGTTGTTCATATATCTTGTTTGCAATTGCAAGGGTGCTTATTCCTGAGCAGAATGGTTTCAGTACTAAACAGACAATCAATGATAAAGATTGTCCAAGATTTCCGAAAAAAGAATTGATTAGGTCAAGTGGTGGGGCATCAAATTCCGATAACTGATTATGAGTTCCACTATTAAATCGAGTGGAGTGTTAAAATGTGTCATCCCTCAAACTAAAATAGTATATAACAGCTATAAGCGGTTCCTGCTAGTGGCAGAGATTGATCCTCGAGACCAATATAAAATCCCACCAATCTGTCCAAGTGTCCATTATTAGTTCACTTTTAAACAAGTCTAGTTACCATGGAAAACTATGGTTTTTATGCTGCAATGGTCGTAGTTCAGCTTGCTTATGGAGGGTCTAATATTCTCATTAAAATCGCCATTGAGAGAGGCTTAAATCAATTTGTTTTTGTGGTTTACCGGCATTTGATTGCGTTATTTTTCTTAGGACCCCTTGCTTATGTATTCGAAAGGTAAGCTGATTTTGCAAAGTTTCTTCCCTTTGCTTATTCTTAACTCTGTTTCAAGCTTGATATGATCATGTTACTCTGCATTTGCAAATTAAGCAGGAAGAAGCGCCCTTCACTTTCGGTGTCGGTGTTCGGAAAAATCTTCCTACTGTCATCTCTAGGAACCACCATTCATCTTAATGTTTACTATGCTGGTTTGGCTTACACTTCTCCCACTGTAGCAACTGCCTTGAGCAACATTATCCCAAGTTTGACATTTCTCATGGCAATTTTACTCAGGTAACTAAAAATTTAAGCCTCTAATTTAGTTTAATTCACTTTTTAGCTTGATTTCCATCTCAAATTCAGCTGATATGATCAGGATGGAAAAGCTGAATATTAAAAGTGGCAGTGGGAAAGCAAAGATTTTAGGAACCATTATTTGCATAGGTGGATCACTTATTTTTACCTTCTGGAGAGGAGGGTTCCAATTTAAAGGAATTGTAAACAAGCCCCTGATAGAAATTTATAGCAGAAATAATTCTCAGGGTGAGTTTAGTCATGAAAGTTGGATCAAAGGTTCTGTTCTTATTCTTGTCAGTTACATTGCATGGAGTGGATGGCTAATTCTCCAGGTGAATAGTCACTTTTCCATACCATATTTGGCTGAAAATTTCTTAATCTAAAAATCATGAATAAGTAACCCTTTTGTTTTTTTCCTCACAGGCTACAGTTTCCAAAGTCTATCCAGCTCAATTGTCACTGAATGTTATAATTTGCTTCATTGCATCATTGCAATCTTCTATTCTTGCCTTGTTCTTTGCAAGAAACCCTCTCTTGTGGAAGCTGGATTGGAATGTGCAGCTTTTAACCATAATCTACTGTGTAAATCCTTCTATTCTCTCATGTTTACTTAAAATGAAGGCCAGAAACACTTGCTTCATTGAGAGAAAAAAAAAAAGAATTGAATTTGACATAAAATTTGCTAACAATTTTAGTATTTGTTATTAGGGAGTTGTCCTCTCAGCATTAGCCTATTACTTACAAACATGGTGTATCAGTAACAAAGGACCGGTTTTCGCAGCAATGTTCATTCCTCTGGTTGTTGTCTTTGTAGCTATATTCTCTGCAATTTTTTTCGCAGAGCGACTTCACCTTGGCAGGTATTAAGTTATGCATCAGAACATTTTCTTTCTTCCCATTGCCACTTAACTTATTATTCATAACTTTTTGGCTCATGAATGATTCATTTCATTGTTTTTGACAAATTCTCAGCCTGGTAGGAGCATTTTTCATAATTTTGGGCCTTTATTTTGTACTATGGGGAAAAAGGAGAGACAGTTTTGTGTCTGGAAATACAAAGGATGGAAATGACTTGGCTGATGAGACCAACAACAATTGCCAAATAGCCACTAATGAATCTGTCAAAAGAGAGCAATGTGTTAAGAAGATTTATATGTTTTTTTTTTCTTTACAATTTAACCCTCTTGCTTCTATTTTAGAAATGTGGCGAGTATAAGGTGAAATTGTCAAATTTGAGTTTCAACTATTAAGCCTCTTTTTTTGACAAAGCCAAAATTTGTCACCTTCATCAGTCACACCATATATACTTATGATTTGAACTCTGTCTGTATCACTAGACAGAAAAACTCATAAAAATGGAAATTTCACACTCTGGATGGAATTCTCAATGTTTAAGTGTTTAAAGAAAAGTTCGGTTTAATTGTGCCTAACCTTAGTTATAATGGTTTACGCGTGCAGAACAAAGCAAAAGCAAAAATAATTATCGAATTGAAAGGCCAACAGCTCAATACTAAGCAATAGTTAACTTTGAATATTCTTCCTTATTAGAAAATCATAATCAATTAACTATATTCATTAACTTAATTAGCATAAATTGGACGTCAATATTTCATAACAATGGACAACTTAACTGATCCCTTTGGCTTTACTTGGTAAAAACTTCCAAAACTTGGGGCCTATGGGCACAAGTTTGATGTAAATTTTCATAGCGGTGGAGATTGATTGATCCCCAACCAATATAAAAATCAAGCCATTCTATTTGTTTTGTATATTTTTAAGGAAGGGGCAGAGCCATAACCATGAAAAACTTTGGTTTTTACATTGCAGTGGTGCTTCTTCAAATCTTATATGGTGGATCTGTTATCCTTATAAAAATTTCCTTTGTGAGAGGCCTCAATCAGTTTGTGTTTATAGCCTACCGGCATATAATTGCTACCCTTTTCTTAGGCCCCTTTGCTTATGTGCTTGAAAGGTAATTCCTTAGAATACAAGCAATTTTTGCTATAGATTCTGATAACATAACTAATAAATTTATTTTATGATGTGTTTTGGAAGCAGAGAAGGGCGGCCTTCACTTTCATTTTCACTGTTTGCAAAAATATTTCTGCTTTCATCAATGGCTATCACTTACTACAGTCTTTTCTTCTTGGGTTTAACATACACTTCTCCAACTATAGCCTCTGCCTTAAGCAATATTTCTCCTAGTTTGACATTTCTCATGGCTGTTCTTCTAAGGTAATTATTATACTTCTTTCTAAGTATACCAGTATCTTTACTTTCCATCCATATTCAGATCCACTACAACTTTTTGCCTATTTTTTCCTCCAATTTCTCAGAATGGAAAGGGTGAAAATTAGAAGTGCTAGTGGTCAAGCTAAAGTATTTGGAACAATAATCTGCTTTGCTGGGTCGCTTGTTTTGACCTTATGGAAAGGAGGGTATCAGTTGAAAGGCATTGAGAAGAGGCCTCTGATAAACATCTATGGCACCAACGGGTCTACTGGACAGTTAAGGCATGGAAAAGAAAATTGGCTCAAAGGGTCTTGTCTCGTTCTCATTAGCACAGTTGCATTTAGTGGATGGATGATTCTCCAAGTGAGTATATACATAGATATTAGGCTTCTAAATCTAATTAATTCAAAACATATAACTGTTGGAACAAGAAGAAAAACAGAGAAGTGGAGTGTAATTATCTCTGCTAAAATGGCAAAAAGTATGTCTTAATTCTCATTTCATTGATTTATAGGCATACAACTGATTTTCCTCAATTTTGCACCTGTCATTTTTTCTTATAAGTGTTCTTGCATGCATGCCACAAAGGCTAAGTTAGCTGCCACATGTTCTTTTCTTCTGAACAAGTGTTGCAGCATGCATTTTTGTGTTGCAACTCAGCTAATTCTCTAAACAATAACACAACTTCTAAAATCTCTAAACCATATATGCTTTTATGTGCAAATTCTTCCTTAAAGGGAACAGTATCCAAAGCTTACCCGGCTCAATTATCACTTAATGCTTTGATTTGCTTCATTGCATCACTGCAATCTTCATTGGTAGCAGTCTCCGTTGCTCGAAATCCTGATTTATGGAAGCTGGACTGGAATGTGCAGCTTTTAACCATCATCTACAGTGTAAGTATTCTTATCAGATCACCCTACACCTCTCATCTGCATTTTAATACAGATAAAAGAAAATTAAGATTGAACTTTCTTCATCCAAATTGGCATGAAAATTATTGACTTAATGCCCTTTTTGCCCCCTGAACTTGTATGATTTTGATGTTTTGCCCCTAAATTTTAATTTTGGACATTTTGCCCCTTGAACTTACAATTTGAAGCCATTTTAGTCCCTCTCAAACATTATTGCTGGTGTGGCCTTGCCGCGTGGCATTTTGGTCCAACGTGGCATTGCCACGTGGTATTTTTGATTCGACGCGGCATTGCCACATCAGCAATACCGTTTGAGAGGGGCTAAAACGTCCTCATAAGTTTAGGGGGTAAAAAGTCTCAAATTAAAGTTTAGGGGGTAAAAAATCAATTTTAGACAAGTTTAGGGGGCAAAAAGGACTTTAGTCGAAAATTATTACAAAATGGAATTAATGTATGTATGTGCTAATAATGTTAGCATCTGTATACAGGGAGTTGTGGCCACAGCATTAACTTACTACATACAAACATGGTGTATCAGACACAAGGGACCAGTTTTTGTATCATCCTTCTCTCCACTTTGCGCCGTTATGGTAGCAATTTTCTCTGCAATTGCTTTTGCAGAGAGACTTCACTTGGGCAGGTACTTACTTATTTTGACAATAGTGAAGTTCCTTTGTTTCCTGTTGTGATTGGCCTTTTTTTTTCCTTTTCTTTCAGCTTGCTAGGAGCATTTCTTATCATTGCAGGTCTTTATATTGTGCTTTGGGGCAAGAAGTCAGACACTTCTGAGACCGGAAATGAGAATAAGAATGAATTCAAAAGTAATATGCCAGAGATTTCTGAGAATGATTCCCCAGCAACCACTGATAAATCTATTGCAAGTCAAATGAAATGCTGAGAGATATCAAAAGATTAGATATTACCTTGCCATGGCCAGTTACCTTCAGCCAGTATGCTACTACAATCAACACAAACAAGAATGTGAATATATGTACTATGAATATTATGGTATTTAGAAATAAAAATTCTCCATTGCCAATGAGAAATTACTTTTAGACATTATAATAATTTTGATTTGCTTCATTGGTCGCGCTCTACTTTACTAGAAATCCTGTTTAATGGAGGCTGGAGTTTAATGAAATAATGAGCAGCTTTTGACCAATATATATACAGTGCAAGTGTTCTTATCGGATTCAGAACTGAAAAACTTTATTACATTACACCAAAATCTTCATTTCAATGGAGATACAGAAAAAGTAAGACAGAACTTTGAAAAGTTGTCATAGCAATACCATAGCTATTAAATTTCAATAAAAGCTCCCAACTATTGAATAAAACATTTTGTCTATAAAACTTCTCTTCACTGTCAGAGTTGATGGCATTAATCACTTATTCCAACTCAATATTGAATTATTGATGTACAAAGAACATAACCTAAACTCTAGGGATCCATCTAAGAACAATGCTAATCATGTGGTGCAATTGCACTTATTGTGTATGCTTCACGATTTGTTCTTATTAAGCCTGTACTGCAGAAGATAAATTCATTTTTGCTGCCATGATGTCATTTCAGGCTGTTCTCGATGTCAATCACAAACCTGTACTTCACATCCCTCTTTTCTAGCCTCTCAAGAGCTTCATTTGCATATTGAATTGGGATTACTTCTATCTGCGGGTAAACTTTATGAGCAGCACAAAAGTCTATCATCTCCTGGATCACTTTTACTCCCCCCGTTACGCTTCCTGAGATTGTTCTCATACCTGTCAAATGGTCAATTCAAGCATTTAGTTTGTACTGATCAAGTAAGATCATAAAATTCAACACAAAAATATTGTCAAATACCCAGATTGAGACTTGCAGGGCTGAATTTGACTTCACTTGGGAACCCAACAAGGACATAAACACCAGCAATCTTCAGGAGTGACATGTAGGGATCAAAGGGATGATCACCAGATGCAGTGTCAACTATAAAGTCCAATGACTTCGATAGGCCCTGCACTCAGCCCCAGAAAGGTCAAAGACCCAAAACGATAACAAAAATGAGCTTCTAAGATGCTAGCAGCCTCTACTGTTTACCTTCATCTGCTCTTGGTCAGAGGAGACAACAAAGTTGTCTGCACCAAGAAGACTCAACGCCTCATCTTTCTTAGATATGCTTGTGCTTAAAACTGTTACATGCAACCCAAAAGCCTTCCCAAACTTCACTGCCATGTGACCAAGGCCACCGAGCCCAATCACTCCTAATGATTTGCCAGGCTGATTCATGTTATGACGCATCATTGGTGCATAAACAGTGATGCCAGCACAAAGCAAAGGTGCTGCTGAAGCCAAAGGATAATTGCTAGGTATTCTTAAGCAGTACCTGTTGATCCAACACCAAAGCAAACATTTCATCTTTGGTAAATTTTGGCTAAGGCTGTTGAACATTATGCAAAACAAGAATACCAAAACGTAGCAAAAGTTAACTCTAGAAACAAAAAGATCAGCTTGTTATTCATTATCATATCCATGCGTTTCTTATATAGCAAATTTTGGTGAAATTTGAGTTTCAAAAAGTTGCCTGATGGTTGCCCTTCAATCAAGAAGGAGAGGCTAAATATTTCTTCTGCCTAATGGCCTAAATCATACAGCTCCAGAATTATATGTAGAGCAGCCCCAAACTGTAGCGATATTGCAAGCAATTGCTGAGAAGTATTGCACTCTTACATCTCATGTGGCAATATAACTCCTAAAAGCCTTATAATATTGCACCAAAAAAAATGCATAACAAACAACATAAGTCCAGATTGAACCCATTGTTGCAGGCATACAAATTAAATTACACGAAACTGTTAGAGGATTCATATAAGATAAGGTTGTGGAAGGATTTAGAGACAAGATTTTCAGATATGACTTGTAAGAAATAGCTTCGTTTCAGAAGAAAAGAATAATCAAAGAGACAATCAAAAACAAAATGCAGCTCATCCTGTATTTGCAAATCTAACTCATTGGATAATCTGATAACCTCATCTAGGAAAAATAACAAAGGAAATTAAGCAAAGATCACAAGTTGTGTATCATGAAATGCTTGCCTTTCGTGGACAATGATATGGTTAGAATAACCGCCTTTAGTGACTGTTCCATCCTCATCAATACAATTAAAGGTAAGAACTATTTTTTCACAATGAACTTCAAGGCCATCATTGCAGTACTCACAATCTCTGCATGAGTTAACATAAGTTCCCACTCCAACAGGATCACCAACCTTGAAGCGGTGAACATTCGAGCCAACCTCCTTGACAACACCAGCAATTTCATGCCTGATATGAAACAATTATGGTAACTAATAAGAGCCATATTAGCAATAGCATAAGAAAGTTTAGGGACCATGGATTAGTTTAGAATCGGGAAACATACCCGGGGACCACAGGGTACATACTATCTCCATGCTTATTCCTAGACCAAATGAAATCAGCATAACAAACTCCACAGTGGGTAATCTTTATGGAAACATCATTACTTCCAAGAGGCCTGAACAGAGTTCATCGAAAAGGAAGTGATCAAAGTAATGCAACTCAAAAATGACATAGCACAAAAAAACGAAATGGGAATTCTGCATATGGGGCCAAGAACATGAATTATGAATAAACTCCAATCATTTTGAATACTACTCTGTTCAGTCAAAATGGGAATAACTTAAAACTCGTCATTGGAGAGGAAAATTTTTGATTCAACATACCGGCGACTAAATGTGTAGGGTGACAGAACTCCAGATGGATCTCTGGCGGCCCACCCAAGGCAGTTATCAGATTTGGTTTGAGAATCCATGGTTCACTAATTAAAAGAAAAAAGAGAGAGCAATCCAGAGTCAGTTTCGCAAATCAAAATAAAAAACTAAAAAAGAGTACAGCCAATCCGTGTGTATTGACATCTCAAGATTTAATTTTTCTGACAAGGTTTAAACTTGAAAGAGATAAAAGGATCAGCATAACATAAGAAATGATTTGGATTGGTAGTTAAGTGAAGAGTTACTGCTTCGGCTGGATTCTGAGAATTGTAAATGCTACTTTGCTTCCTCAGTTCTGTTATTTTCCCAGTGTTCCTATTGTAAAGTTTGGCTTTTGACATCCATGAAGCAACCAATGGGTTTCAAAAAAGAAGAAGAAGCCAAGCCTTACCTTTATTTATATAATATATTGACTGAATCTGAGGCGAGATAACAAAGTACAAAAGAGGCAAACTCCCAACTCCTGGGCTGTAATGAAGTGTTTGTTTGTTTTCTCCTATAGTTTTGTAAGTCAGGTAGAGTGTAGACTCTTTGTATAACCTGCTCCAGATGCGACTATTCTTGTTCAACGCAATGGATAACGTCACGTGCTTTCCACAATTGCATACTTTATTGTGCTGTATGGATTGATAAACGCTTGATTGAAAATTGAAATCATGAAATTAATTTTTTTTTTTGGTGATATGAAATTAATTTTTGGACAAGTGCCATTTACTAATAGTAATAATAATCAATGTTATTTGACTTTGATTATTAGTATTAGGGATATGTTTTACTACGATTTACAATCGAACCTCACTTAGACAGTTACTAGTTACTTACGACTGCATAACCAACCATATAAGGGTCTGTTTGGCCCAGCTTATTTAACAGTTTATCTATTGAAAAAAGCTTAAGCTGGACCAAACGGAAAATCCAGAAGTGCTTTCCAGAAGTGCTTTTTAGTTGTTTTTGAACCAAAAGCCAGAAGCTCTAAATTGAAGCTTTTTCCAGAAGCATTTTTTCAGAAGAGCTTTAAACTAGGCCAAACGGGCACTAAGCCTCCTAATGCCGTCCACATGTCGCCTATGCAGTGACTTCAAACCTATTTTTTAAGAGTAGTCACGTTATAATTAAATATCTCTCTATATGCTCAAACAATTCAATATGAAATCACAAATACTAATCACGTCCACTATTCTAACAAACTAACAAAATCCACATAAAGTGGCAGAAAACCCACATACTATGGTACTTGAACTCAGGACCCCATGGTTCAAGTAAGCTAACAACTCGGGTTAGTGAATACAAACCTTGGTTTGTCTCTATTCGTAATAAATTTGGAAGGCAGCTTCAGCTGCCAGGCAAACTTATTCACATTTTTTTAAATCCATCATGACTGCATAACCAACCATATAAGCCTCCTAATGCCATCCACACGTATGCAGTGACTTCAAACCTTGATCTGTCTCAACTTGTATTAAATTTGGAAGGCAGACTCAGCTGCCCGGGCAAACTTATTCACATTTGATCAAATCCATCCTATCCCATTTACAGCACGTTTGATGCACGTGATATAGAGGAGCATAGGAAGAGTTTCCTCCTAATGTTTTGCGTGCCACAATGTATATAAACTATGAAGCATTAGGAAGATCGAGTCTGGACCCCAAATCAACTAAAAGTTATACATTAACTTAATGGTTGAGAGCTGAGACTTGAGAATCTCTGCCTCAACATACGCAAGCATCAATTATTTCACCCTGCTATTCTATAGAATAGGAGCCCAAACAACACAATTTTCGACATATTGTTATTACAAATAGTAGTTTCAAGCCTAAAAATCTAACATTAAAAAGAATGCAACTTTTAGACAGAATAGGCCAGCCAATTTGAAAAAACCAGTAACCACCTCTTCCATTCCAATCCAATAGCAAATAACAGTCAGGATAACACATTTAACATGTGGGAAATATCTATTAAGAACCCTGAATGCATAAACCATTAAATAACTGAACACGCTTATTATCTTTCAGTCCATCAGACCAGATTAAAACTCATCAAAGTTGTATTCAAAAAAATTCTATTGGAAAACGAAGAAGGGCCTTGCCAAATACAAGCCTTACAGGACAACAACAGACAGAACATGACAGAAGCATTCCAATCCTAACGGATCTTGCATAGTAATAAAATTGATTGCAGGCAAAGAACCAAGATAGACTTTACTTAGTTTACTTCTTTGTCTTTCTCTTAGCCTTAGGGGAAGACTTCTTGGTTTGCAGTTTAGGCACGGAAGGGCTTTCTAATTGCTCAGTTCTAGGTTCTTCAGGCAGGGTACAGTGATAAAAATTCTTGTTCGACCCAACTTGATTGCAAAACAACTTTAACAATTTTCTCCCTCGCATCCATTTGAGCATTATCTTCATGTGCGTTTTGCTTTGTAATCCACAAAGCCCAGCTTCCTGTCATTAGAATAAAAAGCATCTAAATTAGAAAGAAGAAGGTTGTAAAAGTATGCAAATATAAGTAGCCTTCTGTCCTTACATAAATGCTTCCCATTCTTTCACTCAAACGATAAAGAACCCGTAACACAATAATGGAAGACAGAATCATCATAAACCAGCATGATGCATGTTTCAAGTATAAATGTAGAGGAGTGCATAGTTTCTAAACTAACAAAGGGACACAAGTCAGAGTTTTCAATATATGCAGTATCACATTAAGCTGGATTTGATCATAGAAGTGGTGAAGATGGCCACCCATCTCGATTGGCATAACAAAGCACATACAGTAACTGGTCACGTGTACAAGACAAATATGGAACTTGACTATGCAAAGGGCTCCCACTATTTTACCAGAATGTAAAGACCATAAAATGTCCCCATTTTGCATACCTTCTCATGCTTAAAGGTGCAGACATGACCTACCCATATAATTAAAGGAAAGGAAGAACTCAACAATCAAATATGCCATTAGAAATTCGCAAAACTAAAGAGGACAGAACACAAAACAGATCAAATAAAAGAAATGTTAGACAGAATTATCATTTAGTTGGTAGTAAAGAAATCATTTTCAATCATCAGAGAATAAAATACCAGTAACTGGCAAATCAACCAAGGAAATAAATGCCACAATTGCATCACACATATAATGATAAAAGTAATCAACAAACTGAAGGGTGAATTTACGCCTTTCAAATCAGAATACTCTAAATTTATATGTATAATGAGTGATGAAATATATATACAAAGTTTAAAAATTAAAATCCTACTAGACAAGAAACGCATGATGAAATGGAAAAGAAAACTAAAACCATCAGCAAAAAAGTTCATTAGCCGGAAACCAATTAAAAGCAGGGAGAAATTATGCAAATTGCCAGATTGGGCAAGGCAGGGATGCGCCGAGCATTTATGAAATGACAATCACTAAAATGCTGCTAATAACAAAATCATAACAATAATGAAAGAATAGAAGAAATGGGACCTGGGCTTGAATCCAAGTGTTGGGAACGGTGAGGGGGCCCTTTTGCTTGATGAGGTCGTAAAGGGAACTGGCGATCGAACGAGCTTCTGGAATGGGAACCTTTGGGTTGATCTTCCTGACATTAACTGCCCTACTCTTCGACATGTATCGAACCAACAAATTCCCAACGCTACCATTCCCTCCGTTTATGCTGTTTTTCACCACCCCTGCTAACCACATCTTCTTCTTCTTCCTTGCTTCAAAAATTTTCCCCCAATTTTCCCACTGTGATTAGTCTGTTTCTCCCCCAAACCCAAGCTTTCTTTCTGATTTTCAGGGTTTTAGGAAACCACGTGTTTGTCACGTGGAATATTGGGCCGGGTTTTATGTGCCTTTTAGCTTTTCATTAGAAGGAAATGGGCCTATTTGTCTTCCGTTTCGTCTATTTACTCTCTTATTGTTGTACCCTTTCTGTTCCTCTTTTCTTTGGGCCATTTATCTCACCCTTCCCTCCAAAATGATAGCTCAATTGGCCGGTTTGAATGGTTATACACTTTTTTTTCTTGTATCGAGTTTTGAGTTTTATAAAGGGTTTTGCTAAATACTGCCCCATTTTTACTTGTTATCGCCCCCTCTTTGACAGTTTTGCCCTTTGCTTTATTTTCAAAATTTCAAATCCTCTGCAATCTTCAAGAACGCTCAAGAACATTTCTAATATTCAAGAACGCTAAATAACGTGGAATAATCAAGAATTCCGGAAATGGATTCGCCATCGAACGAAAATTTATAATTAATAATTAAAAAAATAAAAAAATAAGCGGCACCACCATGGTCATGCCGCCCCAGGAGGGCGGCACCGATTATTTTTTATTTTTTTCATTATTAATTATAAATTTTCGTTTGAATCCATTTCCGAAGTTCTTGGTTATTCCACGTTCTTTAGCGTTCTTGAAGATTAGAAATGTTCTTGAGCGTTCTTGAAATTAGAAAGTTTGAAGAAAATATGAAGAAAGGGCAAAAGTGTAAAAAGAGAGACGGTGATAAGTAAAAAGGGGGCGGTATTTAGCAATCCAGTTTTACAAATCGAAATAATCATTACACCGTCAATGTAGTTCTTAAATTACATAAAAGGCTTAAAAAGTTGATACATACTTCATTTCATAATTAAATACGTATTTAATTAAACATGCCAACCTTAGTATCGCATGTGTGAGCCTTGCATAAGTCTAAGCTTTTTATCTTGCCTAATGATCTGTATTGGATAATTTTTCTAAACAAAGAAAGGCAAATAAAAGGTTGTATGATGCGCATCCCCACATACACTAGGTAAAATCGTTTTTTGCACTAATATCATTTACTAATCATTCTTCTTTTACATCATGTTTTCTTCACTATACATGTACTGATGTACAACCTCATAGCTTGGATAATTACCCTTTAGGTTGCGTTTAGTTCGTGGAAAGTAGTGGGAAAGTGTGGTAAGTTAGATATAGAAAATAATTTTCCCATGTTTGGTTGGAGGAATCTAGTTTTAGGTGGGAATGTCATTCCCATCTAAAAGGATGGGAAAGTTCACTTTCCCAAAAAAGTATTACTCTTTTTCCCTTGTCTTTCTCTTATATTCTCAAAATTTATTAACTTTCCCATGTTAACTAAACATGGTAATCTTATTCCCACAAAAATCAAAAAATTATACTTTCCCACTAAAATAACATTCTTAAGAAAGTAGTGTGAATGACATTTCCACGTGATACCTAAGATACCACGAACCAAACATAACCTTATTAGTGTTTGACTGCAAAATGCGCAAAACCAACCCCAAGCCTCCTAATGTAATGCACATAAATATGCAGTGACATAAAAAAAAATCTATCTGTTCAATTTGTAATTTTCAGCTGCCAGGCCAACTCATTCACTTTTTACTTATTCATCCAATCCGATTGCTCCACTTTTATCCCGCAGACAAGATTAAATCAGCATTATCGACTTTAACCTACTTTAACTTATCCTTAATCTGACAAAAATACCCATAATGACAAAAATTAGAATAAAAAACTTGTAAACATGCATATTCAAAATGTAGCCTTCAATCATCTAATATGCTTTCCATTATTCTATCACTCAAAAGACGAGATAAAATGCATGGAAGAGATCTTGAAACCTGCATGAAGCATGATGCATGTTTCAAGTAAAAGAAATGCAGAGGGGTGCATAGTTTCTAAATGAGCAAAAAGGGTACAATAGTAAATATTTGCAGTATATGAAGAGTATCAAATTGTGTTAGATTTGATCGTAAAAGATTGTGAAAATGACCATCCATGGACCATATGATATGGTTAGGCAAGCTAGTTCCCATTGTGTTACCAGAATATAGTGACCCATAACATGTTCCCTTTTGCACGCTTAAAGGTGCAGACATAACCCATGTGATCAAAAGGGAAGCTCAATAATCAAAAAATAATATTAGAAATTTGCAAGGATTAAGGATGGCAGAGCACAAAACAGAGCAAAGCAAGGGAAAAAAAAGTTATATATAATGATTAAAGTTATCAACGAATTGAAGAGTGAAGTCGCCCATTTCAAACCAAAATCCTCTGGAATTTATATGTGTATACTCCATGGATAAATTTTTGACTTATTATTATATGATTATTATATAATGCGAATTTGTTTTTCACTATCCCCTTTACATCTTCCTTCTGCTTACTCTGTCTCTGCCCCCATTGCTTTTGAGATTATTTATCACGTTCAGTATTGGGCCGGATTTTATGTGCCTTTAAATGGGCCTTCTGCCCTTCTGTCTTCCGTCCATTTACTCTCTGGTTCCATTTCTTCTTTTCTACTTCGGGCCATGCAATGTAGTATATATATAACTAACAAATAGTACTAGGATTTATATATAATACACTGTCAGTGGAGTTTAACAGACAGCACAAGCGGATTTTGAATGGTGGTATGTGTCACCTAGCGACTAGATTGAAATATTTAAAATTTAATTAATTCAGAAAATGGACATGTGTCATCTCCATAACTCGCTTGCGGAGTCCAAAATTTTACAGCACCGATGTATCAAATAATTAATTACCCATAGTACTAATTTTTTTTTTTTTTTACATAAGATGCCCAAATTCTCTGAACAACAGCACTATTGGCGTCTTTTTCAAGCAGAGGAGCAATCCTGGGGCGGATCCAACGGAATTGAAGAGCATTGCGAACAATCCTGGCCAAAATTTGCCAAGAAATCTGTACATTGATTCCCTTCCCGATACACATGAGTGATCTCACTAATCCATTCTCCTCTAATCAAAGCCGAAGCTTCCTGAACCAATATGGAATTTTGATTAGTGATGGAGATACTTTGATTTAAGAAGTTCACCACCACATTTGCATCCATCTGCACAATCACATTTGTCAAGCCAAGGGATTTAGTCAAACGCAACCCCTCCCGTATATCCCAAAGTTTTGCTGGTAGACTATTCATAATACCAATCCACATACCAAAACCACGTATCCAGTTACCATTGATATTTCTAATCAAACCACCTGCAGAAGCAAGCCCATACCATGTTTAACAGCCCCATTTGTGTTAAGCACAAAGCACCCGAAGGAAGGTTTCTACCAAGTTAACCCATTTAACTTGTTCTTGAGCCCGACCAGCATGCTTCACATATGCCTCTTCAATCTGTAAGCCTACAAGCAATAAGCCAAATCTGAGATTCAAAGACATTTTGAAAGGCCATGGAATTTCTTCCTTTCCAAGTACACCATAAAGTCGTTTTCTTTAGGCATTTTCGACCTCTTGTGCTATGAATGGCATTTTTTTACTAGTAGATGTAAAGAAGTTTGGTTAAATTTTAAGATTTTTTTTGAGAGGTCTCGATTTCGAATTATAAGATGGAATTATGGAAAAAAAAAAGCTACACCTTTTATTATTTACTCCATCTCAAACAAAGTTAACCAACATGTAACTAAAGTCACCCCTGGATCGTGCAATGCAACAACATCAACTAATTTGGGCAAGGGCCCTGTAATTTTTTTTTCTCTATTTTCTTGCTTTTTCCCCATATATGTAAAAAAAAAAGGATAATTTTGGCTTGAAGAGAGGGTTTATTCAATTATTATTATTATTGCATTAACAAAAGATTATCAAACATTCAAATTTAATTTCAAATTTAACAAAATAGGAAAATTAAACTTCAAATAAAGAAGTTAACAAAATTAGAATAGGAAAATGAAATGAAAAGCTATGTGCGAAACTGCGAATTCAAAAGAATTGAAATAAAAAAAGGTGTTGGTATAATAATATTCGAGACCAAAAAAAAGGCAAAAAAAGGCAGCGGTCCACTTGCCACGGCCATAACCCACCCCGCAGTATCCATCTGGCACCTGTTTCTCTTTATCTTTTTTTTTTTTTCTTCTTCTTCCTTTTTCCTTCCCGTGGGATTGAAGAAAAAGAGATCACTGTCCAGCCCACTGCCCACTAGTCTAGAATCCCCTTCCTTACTCTTCGCAATTTTCGTCTGAATTTCCCCTTCATCTTTACTTCATTTCCACTCTCAGGTTTGCTCCTTACTCCTTTTCTTTTAAAATTGTTCTTGTTATTTATACGATCAATCTGCTATCTTTACCATCACGTTTGTTGAACGATTTTAAATTCTTCCGAGGTTGTTGTTTACAATTTCATTTTAATTTAGTCATAGTTTTGGTTTTTCAGGTAAAACGTCTTCTTCTTTGCACTTTATCAATTATCTTTTGCTCTTTCACTTTCCAGTTCTATGAAGTTCTGCTTTTTGATTCCCTTTTTCTTTTTCCTACTGAAAATTCTATGTTTTCGAGTTGCGATTATGCGTCTGATTTTGATATCTGTCGCTTAGAGTCATCTGCGTTTAGTTTCTGGTGACTTCAAAGAGCTGATGCTTGTACTTGTTGGTGTGATTGTTTAAACTGAAGAGCACGTGAAATTCAGTTTCACTATTGTGT
This sequence comes from Corchorus olitorius, assembly GCA_001974825.2. NCBI lineage: Eukaryota > Viridiplantae > Streptophyta > Magnoliopsida > Malvales > Malvaceae > Corchorus > Corchorus olitorius. The sequence continues at coordinate 71,658 of AWUE01014588.1, forward strand.
GAAGTTGTTGTGCATAAGAATAACTAAGGAAACCGTTTTGTTCATCGCCGTCTGTTCAGTATTGTTTCTGATATCGATCGGCTTGAAAAAACTTGTTTATGGATTTTGATGATCGGGTTCTTTAACTTACTATTTATAGTAACCTTCAGTGACTAAAGCTAAGTTGTCAGATCTGTAACTAAATGGTATCTGAATTAAGAATTCTGATGTAGCTTAGTCAAAACTCCAACTTCTGGATAAACTCAATTTATGATTTCCTTGATTATATGTATTCTTTTATTCTATTTATCAAATGAAAAAGTTTCAACTTTTGCAGTGCCAGTTAGCTTTACTAGGCTTATTCCAACTTTCTAGCATCTGCTCTCTGGATGTGTTTACTCACCTGCATGTGCTGTATGCAAGTTTTATAAATTTCATCTGTTCCCAAAGACTGAACTCCCTAGTGTCTTAGATGATGCTTAAGCATTCCTTTCTTAAATAGTTGAGGGTTTACTATACTTTCAAATGGATGATTTGCGTTTTTTTTTAATAAATTTATTAGGTAAATATAAAGTATGGCAGAGACAGAAGACATTCAGCCACTTGTTGTCGATAATGGGACTGGAATGGTTAAGGTGTGAACAATTACTTATTTCCTGGTACCCTGTGTTTTTCATTTCTTCATGGCTGTCAGATTAAATAACACTTACTTCTTGATTAAAACAGGCTGGATTTGCTGGAGATGATGCTCCTAGGGCTGTCTTCCCTAGTATTGTTGGACGGCCTAGGCACACAGGTGTCATGGTGGGGATGGGACAGAAAGATGCCTATGTTGGGGATGAGGCTCAGTCCAAAAGAGGTATTCTCACATTGAAATACCCTATTGAACATGGTATTGTTAGCAACTGGGATGACATGGAGAAGATCTGGCATCACACTTTCTACAATGAGCTTCGTGTTGCTCCTGAAGAACATCCAGTGCTCCTTACTGAGGCGCCTCTTAATCCTAAGGCCAACAGGGAGAAAATGACACAGATAATGTTCGAAACATTTAATGTTCCTGCCATGTATGTTGCAATCCAGGCAGTTTTATCCCTTTATGCTAGTGGGCGTACTACAGGTTTGTAGTTGTATGATCACTCACATTTGACGACACCATGCTTCTTAAAGTTGAATGCTAATTTGTTTATAATGCCATTTTTTTTCAGGTATTGTGCTGGATTCCGGTGATGGAGTCAGTCATACAGTTCCCATCTATGAAGGTTATGCACTTCCCCATGCCATCCTCAGGCTTGACCTTGCTGGAAGAGATTTAACAGATGCCTTGATGAAAATCCTGACAGAGAGGGGGTACACATTCACCACAACGGCTGAACGAGAAATTGTTCGTGACATCAAGGAAAAACTTGCTTATGTGGCACTTGACTATGAGCAGGAGCTTGAAACTGCTAAAAGCAGCTCTTCAATTGAGAAAAGCTATGAGCTACCTGATGGTCAGGTAATAACAATTGGAGCAGAGCGTTTCCGTTGTCCTGAGGTCTTATTTCAACCATCACTCATTGGAATGGAAGCTCCTGGCATTCACGAGACCACCTATAACTCAATCATGAAATGTGATGTCGATATTAGAAAGGACTTGTATGGTAACATAGTGCTTAGCGGTGGGTCTACCATGTTTCCTGGTATTGCTGATCGTATGAGCAAAGAAATCACAGCTCTTGCACCAAGTAGCATGAAAATTAAGGTGGTAGCGCCTCCAGAGAGAAAATACAGTGTCTGGATTGGTGGATCTATTTTGGCTTCCCTTAGTACATTCCAACAGGTATGTATTATAGTGCTTTTGTGAAGATGTTTTACATTTATTTGCTGTCCGAGAAGAGCAACTATAATTCTTGATTAATGTAAAAGGCTCTAGAGCTTATGTTAACAGAATCACCTTTCACAACTGAACAAAAAGACTTGACTGAAATGAAAAGAATTGCTGCATAGGAAAAGGCAGAAGTTTTTCATACAGAGAATATGGTTAGATAACTGAATGAAGTCACCGGATATTTTAGCATCCAGCTTACATTAACTGCTTCTGATATTATAGCATTTCCATTGATAAAGTTCCACTTCTTCATACTTTTATTCAGGGTTCAGACAATGTCACTCTTATTATTAATTCTAATGTTGTGATTCATTTGCATTGTCAGATGTGGATCTCAAAGGCAGAGTATGATGAATCAGGGCCTTCCATTGTTCACAGGAAGTGCTTCTAGATGTGGCGATGTCTTCTTTTTGCTGTTTCCTTCTGCATTTTGTGGTTTTGGATTTTCCAATTGGGTAATGGTCACTTCGGCTTGGTTTTTGTTTTTGTGTTTGGTTTGAGTTTTTTTGTTTTCATCCTTTATGAATGTATGAGACAGACTTAGATTATATGTATGATGGCATGGTAGATTGTTTTGTAGTGTTAACCGATAATTATTGTATTCTATAATGATAGCAATGTTGCTTGGTCTCACAAATATGTAATGTAACTCCTCTTTTTCATCTTTCCTTTTGACTGCATTTAAGCAGCGAAAAGATTATATATATCAAATGCCAAATAGCTTGTGATTTCCATTATAGATTAGCCATCCATTCCATGCTTTTCAAGAATGTAGTAGGATACTCTTATGCAGTGGATCAATATCTACCTCCATGCTTTTATCTCAATCAACTTTTTTTATATTTGTCCCATAAATAATGATAAAGTTTAAAGGTAAATTGCGTGGCCTTAATGATTGCACTACTTGAAGCAGTGGTGGCCTGGTGGGGCAGTCTTGAGATTTAAGGTTTCAACTAGCTCTACTAAAGTAAATTATTTTTCAGAGGTTTTAAGTTTTAATCAATGAATGGTTCTGACAAGTGAGGAGAGACTTCTGGCTTGCAAGCTACGCCCTTCAGCCATTGTGGAAGAGAAAGTGTGAGGACCCTAAAAATGATATATAATCTGCTGTGCAGCAAGGAAATGTGAGGCGAATAAGATTGAATTACAAATTTGGAACTTTTAGAATAATAACACTCAAAGGAAGAACAGTTGGGAACTATTGCACCAGTCCAAATAGCGTCCAACCCCAAAACCAAAAGAAGCTTTTTCTTGGAAGTTAAATGCCAGAAAAATTAAAAATAACGAAAAAACGAATGCTAGAGGCAGAGAATCTGCTATATGATATTATCCTATTGCCATCATCAGCCAAAAAACTCATCCCGATTCATGGAGAGAAGCCCAGAGCTGAATCTGCGATCATTTATACCAGACAATAACTCGAAGTCTAGAAGCCTCTTGTCCGTGTTAATTAACATTTTATCGGTTGTTAGAATGTCAGTCATATCTTACATGCTCAAACAGAGACCATACTTAGTGTCAAAAATAAAAACAGAGACCATACTGATTTCCAGTTTCCCACGTATCTCTGTTCTCCTTCCGGGTCCCATTATCAGTAACTTTAAAATCCAATTTATATTGTCGTGAATTCTGGGTAATGAGCTTTTTGATATATCATTTGAATTTCTCGAATTCCTACGCATCTCGTAAGAATTGTACATTGAATTTAACGAAGTGTTGTTGTAATCGTTGTAAGGAAAAGAGTAAAATGAAAAAAAAGAAGAAAAATGTAAAACCCAGTTACATACATACTCTATTAAGTAGAGCAACCGAAGGCTACGGTTCTGATCGCTCGGCCACCGCTGCTTGGGAACTGTTATCAACGCATGGATGGGAAGTTTCTTCCGTGGACGGCGAAGGAGAAAGACAACTAGTACGGCAAGTGGGACAAGAGGAATGGGAAGACAACCATTGTTGGATACATTGTACATGGAATCCATGTTTACACTTTGCCAAAACTTGAATCCCTTCTCCTTCCACGAATTCAGACAAGCAAATCGCACATTCAGCTTCTGTTCCCGCCAGTTTCAGCCCGGTTGTGTAAATCAGTGTCGGAGCCGCCATCATGCGTAACGCAGCAGCCTCTGGCACAGGCTTTCGTTGTTGCTCAAGTTCTTGTTGGGTTAGAGGAAGGTTGTTGTTGTTGTTGTTGCCACGGCGGAATTGACGTGACCGGCCACCGTCACCACGAAGGAAGCAGCGGATGGCGGCGTTAAGAGCGAGCGAACATATTAGAGCACAGAAGAGAATGATTAAGACCATGGCTGCGTTAGCTTCGAAGTCATTTGAGGCGGAGTAAGGCCGCCACCTGCAAGTGTGGGGGTTACACGTTGAGGTTGCTGTGGAAGACATCTCTGGTTCACCGGAAGAAAGCGGTGGAGACATATGGATGAGGTGTTGAGCGGTTGCTTCTGGCGGTGGTCGCATTTGGCTCTTAAGTTTTACTATTACGTTAGCCCGTTTTGGGGTTTTACGGGGCTAATGAGTTGTGAAGAAAGTGGGGAATGTTTATGGAATTTCTGGGTTTTGTGGCATATAGAGGGAAGTTTGCGTGCAATTAGAAACGAGGATGTTTTATAGGCATAATATTGGTAGGCTTCTTCAAGAAATGCATACGTGCACTAGAGGTTTAACTTTAACAATTCCTTGTCGCTGTTATTAAATGGTGTTAATCTTGTGGGGTCTTTTATTTTTCCTTTATAAGGTCCTTTTTTCACCTTCAACTTTTTCTCCTTTTGAGTGTGAAAAAAGAAGGCCTTTAATTCGAGTTCTTTTCTTCAATGTTTTGTCAATGTCTTTTCTTCCCTCTTTCCTAATAATCCGTTCCGTTGTTAAGCAAACTTTTTCATAATGCTAAGTTCCGGACCCTCCTCTGTTTTTTTTAATTCTAAAAATATTATTTTAAGAATATATTCTTCACCATTGACACTTGAGATTTCTGTACTCATTCTGAAATGTTCAAGCAACCGAAGTACCTAGATGATTCGACAATTATCGAGAATGTATGCAGAATTAAATGAGGGAATCGGCTTCGTATGTATATTTTGCTTTATGTCTATCCCTTTATTAAACGTAGCAAATCGAAGTTCCACATATTTTGCCTTTTGGGATAGGCCATTGACGAAGTAATCATCATAATCTAACAGCCGAATACGAGATGGGGACTTGAATTAAATGTTGATCATGTCAAGAAGTAAATGTAAACGCTTTTTCCTTAGCCAAAGGCAAAAAACAGCCACCGCTAACTTGTTAATGACTCGTCGATCGATTAGCTCATGGACGACAGTGATTCGTTTGGCCTGATGACGACAAAATGTTTGATGAGTCAAGCTATCTTGAGAGGTAAAATAGTAGTTAGGATAAGTTTACATCAGCTTTTTACAAGATAAGTTGATAAGGTTTTCAAACAAAAAACTGAAGGAAGATGGTGATTGGTATATGTCTTTTTGGTCGTATTAGGGGCATATCTCTCAATCCTCAAATATTTCAGACAATTCTCTTCCTCTGCAAATTAAGTGTTCCAATAAACAGACAGAAATTACTTCGGTTTTGTGGCAGAGGAAAGAACAGTGAGTGAAACAAGAGCTATTCCTATTAGGTCCACATGGAGTAAATGAAGACCAACGTGGCGATGGTGAGATATATGGATGGTTGCTGGGTTTTAGACAAATACAATCCACAAATTGTCAGACCCACCAGCGCCCCACCATCGGCCGTATTACCAGAAACTTCTTCTGCAAATCAGGGTGCCATTGTTAATGCATCAAACAAACGTAATTAATTGTGGAAAACAACAAATGGATGATTCTTTTGGCCTCTATTTGCCTTTGCCTCCAGGGAACTCCACAGTGCCCACTATCTGAATTCTATAATTCTTATTTTTATATATATATTATATATGTAATATGAAGTAATGACAAATTCATTTTACCCACCCTCCCATACTCACATCTAATGCGTTCGTTGGAAGTTGCTTTCTTCTGCAAGAGGTACAATAATTTATGACTATTTTCTCAGTTTCTTTATTAAGTTTTCGCATAATTCATTAATGTAGTATATGAAAAACAAGAAAACTTCTCTTAACCAACTGATTAGAACAGACAGAAGTACAGAAGATGTTGCATTGCCCTGTTGCATATGCCAGGAAAAACTCGAAGTTCTATGATCTCGTTGCCTTGGTTAATTAATCATTTGAAAAGGCTGATTAATTAAGCTGCAAAAGAATATTCATTGATTGTAAAACGATCGAAGAAAAAAAAACCTTGGGAATATACGTTTCTTTTCGCGTTAACTGTAATGGGATTCGATTCCGTCTTTTGTGAATTTGCTTAGAAAAGCTAGCAATTAACAAGTAAAAAGTTGAAACACTAAAACTTGAAAGCATCAATTTTTGTCATAAATTAGTTTATAATAATAATCCATCAGGACAGCTTACTGTAAAATGATTACAAAGCAATATTCTGAAGGATATATAGTAATCTCTGTAACTTACTAATTAATCAACCCGTAATTGGGAAGGGTTTATATATAATACATCATCATGGAGTTTAGCAGACTGCATAAGCGGATCTTGAAGAGTGACATGTGTCCCCTAGGGACTAGATTGAAATATTTAAAATTTAATTAATTCAGAAAATAGACATGTGTCAACTCCACAATCCGCTTGTGGAGTTGACACATGTCCATTTAATTAATTAAATTTTAAATATTTCAATCTAATCCTTAAGGGACACTTGTCACCTTCAAGATCCGCTTGTGCAGTCTGCTAATACATTATATATAAACCCTTAAACTTGATTTGGGATTGAGTTTGGAGATAAAAAAAGGTACTTTTCACCTCAAACACAATGCCAAATAAGTCATGGTTTGTGTTAAAAGCTAATTTTTACTGCAAAAGCCAAGCCAACCTCAAAAGCTAATCTTTATGTGCTTTTGCGTTTCAAAAGTACTTTTAGACATTAAATGACTAAACTCTCTTAAATATTTTTTCTATTTCTATTTTAATTAGCACATTTTTTAGACATTTTATATCTCAACCACATTTTTCTACAACAATACCAAAAATCAATTACATTTTTCAACCCCAATTTTAAAAAGCACTTTTCAAAAGCACTTCTTCAAAACCAAGCTTTTTCAAAACTTAACCTCAATCCCAAACTAAGCCTTATAAAATTTAACATAAGATTTTATGATAAACCCACTTTTGTTGTTTTGAGAATTTCGGGCTGATTCTTGGGCTTCTATTATCAAGCCCCTACCATGATTTTTGGAGTGATTTTGGGTCGTCTTCAAATATTTGGGCTTTTCTTCACTTCAGGGTTTAGGGTGATCAGGCCCCGAAACATAGCGCCGGCCTTTTACTTAGTTAACGGTAATATTTTACTCCGAGTCCTCTCTACCAGGCGCGGGGCCGAGGGGCGTCCGCCTTAATTCTACTCCGAAAATTAGAGTATAAATTTAAGTAGAATCAGAAACGATATAAAAGAAACAGTGAAGTGATCATGGAGGAGTTTATGTTTCGAGCACTTGACCGTTGAGCGATTTTGTGACTCAAATTCTCAAACGGAGACACCGTCAATGGCGGCATCATCGTCGGCGGCGGCCGTGAGGTCTTGGAGAACGGCATTTCTTACTCTGAGAGATGAAACCCTAACGAGCCCTCCTTCCGTCACTCAGCTTGTCCAATCTCTGATCTTCTCTCACCCTCACTCTTCTTTCATCTCTGCCGCCTCCGACCTCCCTGCCCACGAAGTATCTTTCTCTTTCTAAGATTTCAATGATTTTTACCATTTTCTTTTTTGGTTCGAAGATAAAGCTTTCTAAATCTTAATTGCAGGTGACTTCGGATCTTTTGTTTCTCATCCAACTGGTTGCCAATGCCTCCGAATTCCAACAAGATTTGATCCCTATCTTTTCCAATACTTGCCACTTGGTATTTCAATTTCAATTTCAGTAACAATTCCTTCTATATTTAGTTTAAGTTTTTTTGTTTCACAGTTATTGATGTTTTCCTTATTTGTTTAGATCCATGATGTCAGTCGTCGAGTTTCTCTCGATATAAACTCCTCATCGTGGACTCTCCTTCTCGACTCGTCTACCAAAATGATGGATATTTTCCTTGCCAAAGCAACCTCCAACGCTGCTTTGTATAAACCAGTTTTGGAATGCTTAGAAACTCTCAGGTTTATTCAACTTCTCATGCTTATATTTTCACTCCTGCAGTTCTTTCTTCATCATTGCTCAATTTTGCTAAGTTTCTATTCCCAGATATCTTGTCAGCGTAAACCAACGGAAATACTCTCTGTCAGATGACATTAAGTTGGCAAATTTTCTTCTCCACATTATTGCGTGTTTGCATGTCGGTCTAATCTCCTTGTATCGTCCAAGTGGCAATCAAAAGAGTTCTATTGAAATGGGAAAGAAACAACCTCGATATGGTAATTTGTGGGAAGTCCAAACTGCGGCTTTTACTATGCTTGGTGAAGTTTATTCGAGGAATGGTTCTTCTTTTGCTGTTGATATTTGGCAGTCAACTATTCAGGTAAGTTCTCTACTTGGCTTTGATGGCATTAGGACAGTAAGCAAGTTGCTAAGATTGAGTTTTCCAAATTAGGTTCTTAGGAAGATGATGGAATTATTGGCATCCAAGAATTTGGTTGTTGACGACATTGTCATGTCCAGGTATCATTCTTTCCTCATGTGTGCCTTTTAACCAATGAAAGGAAATTGTGCAAAAATAAAGATGTTGCTCTTGTTGTTTGTAGGTTTTATGCATCTCTTCTGCATTGCCTTCATTTGGTTCTTATGGATCCTAAAGGTTCTATTTCTGAGCATGTAAGTAAATTTTTGCTGCTTAGGGCTATAATATTGATTCATAAATGTTAGATTGTTTTTAATTTTTGCTAAGGTTAAATGTAATTGCAGGTGTCTGGTTTTGTGGCATCCTTGCGAACCTTTTTTGTTTATGGTCTTACTGGTGGACCCCAGCTCATGTGTGCTGCTGTTGGTTGCAAGGAGAAAGAATCTGGTGCAGGGATTCTTGAGTTGACTTCAGAACAGCCTAAAAGAACTACCAATACTCCATATAGGCCTCCACACTTGCGAAAAAAAGACCGTTCAAATATGAAGCAGGCTAAAGCTCAGGATCCTTCTTGTTCTTCTGATCATGATATTTCTACGATTGATGTTACATCATCAGATTCCGACTACAGTGACAACGATGGTTCACTTAAAGATATTAATAGTTCTCGATGCACAAAGGTTAGAGTATCTGCCATTGTTTGTATACAGGTGAGTTTGGAACGTCATTCTTTCTTACTAGTGTCTAGCTTTTGATGTTTAGTTAAAAAACTTTGAAATGTGGCAAGTCTTGCTTTTGACAAAGGATTTGGTAGGAATACTAGCAACACCATGAAAACAATATCGAAACCAGGTCAATGGCATACATTGAGTTGTTTGGGACATAATATATTGTATTTGATATTATTAAATTCACTTGTTAACTTTTCAAATTTTGTGGGATGGCACTCCTCACTGGGTGACATTTCCTGGCCTCATGTTGTCACACTGAATACTTCTAATTGGGGCTTCTTTGGTTGTATGCTTCTGGTGAAGGATCTTTGTCAAGCTGATCCCAAATCCTTTACTTCTCAATGGACTATGCTTTTGCCGACCAATGATGTATTACAACCAAGGTAATTTGACTATCGTTCTCTCTCTCTCTCTCTTTTTCTTCTTCTTCTTCTTCTTTCTCCTTTTGTTAGCCTGTGCAAGTTGTCTTTGATTTCCACTAATTTCACATTTTCAACTGCAGGAAATTCGAGGCCACTCTGATGTCATCCTTGCTATTTGATCCTTACTTGAAGGTATTGCTTTTGTTGTTTGTAGGTAACATTGGTTTTTCTTGGCCATTCACATCTATTGGTTTTTCTTTGATCCTAACATAGGTAACATTGTTTGTAGGTAACATTAATTTTCACAATCATTGGACTGTGATGCATGGATATTCTCATTGTTTCTTATAGCTTTACATAATCTAGTTGGCAGATGTTTTCTCAACCTCATAGCGCTTCTTGCTTAAGTGTGCAATTTCGTGATGTCTAGGCACGGATGGCATCGGCCTCAGTTCTGGCTGTCATGATGGATGGGCCTGCTACTGTTTTTCTACAGGTAGCAGAATACAAAGAATCTGCTAAATGTGGATCTTTTATGGCACTTTCTAGTTCTCTTGGCCAGATACTAATGCAACTTCATACTGGTAATAGAAATAATGGGTTTTTACTGTTCCATTTTTTTTTCTGCAGCCTGTGCTTGCTTTTGGTACTTTCCTTCTGTGCTTTTTGCTATTTTTAAAATATGGCTATCTATAGTACTATCTTCATCTCTGTCTATTGTGATGCAGGTATTCTATACTTAATTCAGCATGAAACTAATAGCCGTTTGCTGGTCTTGGTATTCAAGATTCTCATGCTTTTGATATCATGCACACCGTATGAGTCTTCCTTCTCATACCCTCTCATGGTCCTTAAAAATGTTTATTATGTTTAGCTCTTCCTTCAATTTGTTCCTTCTCAGTTAATATTTTCTGCTGCATTTATGTGCTTATGATACCGAAAAACTTTGCCCATGTGTACTGGATTTATCACATTTTGTTGCTTAAAATTCCACAGATATGCAAGAATGCCACGGGAGTTGTTGTCAAAAGTAATTTTGTCTTTGCAAGCGAGGATTAATGCAGGTTTTCCGTTCAAAAATGATCAGACTGGTCTCCAGGTTAGGGTTTTTTTAATTGTTTTCATGGTAGTTTTGTTTTACACTTTCACACGTTGAGGTATTTGGGTTGTGCAGACAACTATATCAGATCTTATTCTTTTTGATAATTTGATGCTATTAGGGCTTTCTAATTTTTATGTTGTTTCTTGTTCTCACACTCTATTCATTTGGTATCAATAGGCGGCATTTAGGTGTTTTGGTTGTGCAGATATTTACAGATCTTACCTCTTTTGTTAGGTTGCTGCTATTAGTTGTTTGACTGCTGCTTTATCTGTTTCACCTTCAATCCAAGTCAAAGAAATGATTTTGGAGGAAGCATCGACAGGTTAGCTCACTTTTCATTGTGTAAAAATTATAAAGATTTATGATCTTTTACTCAATTGTTCTTAATGGTGAAATTATTATTTCTTTTCAGGTAAGCTTTCCCTTCTTTCTTTTCATTATGGTTGGTGTGTGTGTGTTTTTGGGGGTTAAAGCCTTGGAGGGGTGCGTTTGAAGAGGAGATGGATTAACTTGTGAAATCCATCAAGCTTATATGCTAACCATCATCAATAAAATAATAGCGTGTTAGTTAGTAACTTGCTTTTAATAACCAAATCTCCTGTTAAGTGGAGGAGAGATATTTAAGTCATTGAACATTAGAGTCAAAAAGAGTAGAGAGGAGGAATGGGATTTAACTCTACTCTTTACCTTCTTCTGTTTTTGGTGCTTAGTTCTGTTTTTCCAAACATTTCATTTTGTCACTAACATATATCTTTCGTGTTGTCGCTCTGCTACTATTTGCTAATTCGACATTGGAAATCTCTTTGAAACTGTATTACAGGTTTTGTGGGGGCTGACAAGAAGTCAGGAATTCTTTTTACATTACTTCAACTTTCCGAGCGACTAAGCAACCCAACAATATGCTTTGAAGCACTTCAGGTAAATTTTCAAAAAGCTATAGAGCAATGCCCCTCTTTTTTAGCATACAATCATCCTGTTTAACTCATCCTTCTTTGTGCCTTTTCCTCTTTTCCCCAATTATAATGACATCATGACAATTCGGTAACAATTGGTGATTATCTGATGTATGTTGTCTCAACGACTTGAGTTATCCGATTGAGGTTTTTGTTTGAGTATTTTGATTGGAGAATACCAATTCTATGCTGTGTATGCATTACATGTTTCAGGCCCTTAGAGCAGTGTCACACAATTATCCTGACTTAATGTTAGTATGCTGGGGAAAAGTTTCTGCCATCGTGCATAAATATCTGAGAGAAGCTACTGCGGATGTTCCCACAAAGACCTGGAAGGAACAAGCTGAAAATTCTGCTCCGTTTGTTGGGGAAAAAATTGTTACAGCTGCTATTAAGGTAATATATATCCATTGTCAATTGGTTCCTCTTTAATTAATTGATTAATTAATTTTTATTTTTAGGTTATTGTATGTTTGCCATGAGAATCCTTCTCATCAAGTGACAGTTCAGATCCTTTTGAATGGGATAGGATTAGTATCATTTCATCGTGGTTCCCCAGGAATTTAGTGGTCTGGAAACTCCATAAACTCATCCTGTGCACCCAAACATGTTGAAGGCTGGCAGATTGTTCTTGTAGGAGTTTTCAGATATATTAGATCTTAGGGAAGTTTCAGTTTTTGATGCTATATGTGCTGCCCATGTAGTGGGTCAAGATTCCCTTTCTCAATGTGGTAGACATGACGATTGGTCAATTAACTTTGTTGTTGTTTTTTTAAAAAAAAAAAAAGATCTTATTAATAAATTTTTTATTATCAGGTTTTGGACGAGTGCCTTCGTGCAATATCTGGATTCAGAGGAACTGAGGATCTTTCTGATGAAAAGCTTTTGGATACCCCATTCACTTCTGATAGCATAAGGACGAAGAAAGTATCATCAGCTCCATCGTATGGTAGTGAGGGTCTGGAAGATACTAAAGAAGACAGAGATACATTTCCATCAGGAATTGAGCAATGGGCGGAGACAATTGAGAAGCAGATGCCTCTCATTCTGTGGCACACTTCTGCAATGGTTAGTAAGATTCTTCTTCCCTTCATCTTCAATTTTCTTAGACACTGACATGCTGCTGATTAAGGCTTATTTAAGTTGATTTGCTTGATTTTCCTTGATTTCTTGTTCTAATTTTGGCCTCAAATTTGTTCCTTATTTTTATCTATTTGGTTGTTGAATGACCACCTGGATAAACTCTACTGCATGGTGGGCACTAATCATTTGACACTGGAATTAATTGTCATTTTCAATGAAAAATATTAAAGAGTTATGAACATAGGTTTTGCTTTTTACATTGTAATGTTATCTCTTTCCATTCTACTGAAGGTTGGTAAGTACACTTATTACAAGGGTCCATGTATTCTATCATTACATTTGTATGACACTGAACTGCTTTTTCCTGAAGGTGAGAACTGCATCGGTAACTTGTTTTGCTGGGATCACTTCCTCTGTGTTCTTTGCTCTTACAAAGGAAAAACAGGACTTTGTTGTTTCATCTTTGGTAAGTCCTGATATAGCTTTCTTTTATGCTAGAATTTCTTTTCCCCCTTCTTTTATTGTGCTGAAGTTACGTAACATTTGCTCCTTCTGCTTCTTGTTTGTTTGGAAAACAAAACTTGTAGGTAAGTGCTGCTATGCATGATAAGGTTCCTTCAGTTCGGTCAGCCGCTTGTCGAGCCATTGGTGTCATCTCATGTTTCCAGAAAATTTCTGAAAGGTGATTCTACAATGTTGCTAAATGATCTAACCAAGGTTTTATGATAATTTATGTAGTTCTATGCGTGTAAAAATGATGAATGAGAAGTTTAAAAAGCTTAAACTATTTAGTGCAGAGATCCTTGGCAAGTTTATCCATGCTGTTGAGATGAACACTCATGATGCTGTAGTCTCGGTATATTTTCTTACTATTCTTGAGTTAGACCTTAAGGGAGCAGTTATTTTATTTTATTTTTTATTTTTTTTATTTATTTTTTTATGGGTGTATATCACTTATGAATACTTTTGCAGGTACGAATACCAGCCTCTTGGGCTTTGGCAAACATTTGTGACTCTCTCCGTCACTTTGTTAATGATTTTCCTCTAAACCGTTCTATGGGTAACTTTCTGGCGTCATGGAACTACTTTTCAATTTGCTATATCTGATACTACTGTTCTTTCAAGCGTCTAATCATTCTTTCTGATACTGTCATGGATTCAGAACCAAGCTTCCAGTTAGTGGAGTTGTTATTTGAGTGTGCTCTGCGTCTAACAAAGGACGGGGACAAGGTATATATGTTCATAGGCATCTTAAGAATTTTATGTATTGGCGGGAGTTTGGTTGAAATATAACTCACAATTGTTAATGAGATAGGATTGGATGCACACTTTTGCCTTTCTTGTTGTGATGTTGTCTATGCTTGACTGCAGTTGATAAATTTTTTACTGTTCCAGGAATGCTTCTAAGTTTGTGAATTGATTCAGTAGTTAAGAACACACACACACACACACACATTCTTTTATAAGTTTATTGCTCTAGCTTTATATCTGCCTGAAGTGGAATTGCATAATGTACTAATTACTCAATCATATGGGAAAGAGAAGGGAGAAGATGGGGATAGATGAATTTAGGGCATGGGTATCTCTTTTTTACCAATTTGTTGAATATAAGTACTCTTGACCACGCCACCTATATATATCCATTGTGGATTCTCCAGTGCTTTTACATCATCTCTTATATTTCGGCCAATAAAAAATCTCTTGTTTATCTTAAACCATTTATGTGACTATTGATTTGCTGAGTGAGAATGTATTGTCAATAATCTTGAATCCTGTACTTGTAGGTCTGCTATAGAGATCATTTTATTTGGATTTCTTCTGAATTATCCCAAAGAGATGTTGAAATGCTATAAATCAAGGTTGTCTAGATAGTTCCCTAGAATATCTGTTTTTTTGAACTATCCATATTAACAGTATGCATAAATGTCTATCATATGTTATTGTTTGTTTTAATTGAGCCTTTTCCATGATGGCAGACCACAACCTGCTGCCTAGGTGTTTGTAATTGATCTCTGTTCAGCCATAATAATAATCTATAAATTTGTATAATTCTTGAAGAGGTTGTATTATCTTAGTGCATCAAATTGGTAACTTTATCAGCTTTTATCTCTCCTTTTCTTTCTTTTAGATCAAATCAAATGCTGTAAGAGCTCTCGGAAATCTTGCAAGATTTGTCTGTTATACAAGTTCCTCATGTGTGAATAATAAGCCAGTGCAAAATACAGGATTCTCTTTGCATTGGCTGGAGAGAATGGTGCAAGCATTTATTTCTTGTGTTACAACTGGAAATGTTAAGGTATTTTCCATGGTAGTTTTCTGGACTATTTAGTTCAATATAATCTTTTTGAATGTTAGTTTAGCTGTGTGATTCTGGCTTTATATTGAGCAGGTGCAATGGAATGTCTGTCACGCACTGAGCAACCTGTTTTTGAATAAGACAATACAACTGGAGTATATGGATTGGTATGATAATGCTTTCTTCATGCTTACATTCTTGGAAATACTGGCTCTAAATTTTTTCCTATTTTTAGCTAATATATTTGAGTTTCTAGATCAGTTGTATGTTTTCTTTATATGAGCAACTGTTATTCTTTTTACTATTAATGATACCTAAATAAGATATATTTGTAATTAACTATTGCAGGGCTCCATCAGTTTTTAGTATACTTCTATTATTACTACGTGATTCTTCGAACTTCAAGATTAGGATACAAGCTGCTGCTGCATTGGCGGTGCCAGCATCAGCACTTGGTACTTGCTTTCTGTTTCTGTTGTCATGGTTATAATTCAATTCTTTTTTGTTTGGCTTGAAATTAATGGTGCCCCTTCGATCATTATTTATGGCCAAGGCCAACATTACCTTGTTAATTGCGGTTAATTGTCACAGTAGTTTGACTTTCAAAGAAAAATTGTCACAGTAGTTAATTCCTTCTCTTCAATGTAAATCTATTCTACTCTGGATTCAAGATTTTCATGTTTGACATTTCAAAGCTAGATTGTGACGTTGCTTATTTTGTTTGATGCAGATTATGGGAAATCATTCCCAGATGTTGTCCAAGGTCTGGAGCATGTTGTGGAGAATCTAGGTTCGGACCAAATTTTGGGGCCATCAAGTTTCAAATATAGGATTGCGCTTGAGAATCAGGTTATTGTGCACATTGCAAAGTGTTTTGAAATGATAATACTTTTTGGAGAATCTTGCATTTTCTGCAATTACTAACAATGCTTATTATCTAATCCATGTCCATTGATGATATGGTATTGAGTTAAGTGAAATCATAGGAAGAAGTGTGCATAGCATTCCTGTGAATATGAAGTTTCACGACAATTTAGGATAAATTACATCATTTATTACTAATTGATTTCCAGAAAGAAGTTATAAGGCCATGTCTGATCATTAATCGGCTTGTCTTTATCTTGCAGTTAACTTCAACCATGTTGCATGTTCTTAGTCTTGCTTCAGCCACTGATCACCAACCTCTGAAAGACTTTCTCATCAAAGTAAGCATTTTTTTTTCTTTTAAAATTTTTTCCACTTTCAAAATTAAGCAGTAACCCACCTTCTTTGATATTCACAAATGTCATGAATGGATTCAATGAAGCTCTACATTTCTTTCTTATAGTTTTGATGATGATTTCTCACTTCAAAATAGAAATAGACAGCACTTTTAATGGCTTGTCCCAATGAGGCTAGTCTTGTAAGGACTGCTCTGGATGAAGCTTTAGATCGTTAGCACGTTGCATGAATGACAAGTTTTCAGGACTTAAAAACAATTACCTAAAACATAGCAACAAGCTTTGGTCCTATAAAGTATCTTGCGGATATTAACTGTTATATGCTATGAACTGGCACTATAAAATTTGGGAAATAGTAAGTTTACTATTATGCTTGAACTGGATTGCCTCTTGAACATGGGAATATTTTAGGAAATTTTGAGGTTATGTCAGTCAAGTATGGAATTCCTATTAGAAAATTTTGTTTATAAACAAATTTACCGGCTGGCGCCTACTAATTGTACAATCATTATGAGATCTAATTAATTTGTTACCATTTGTAGCCAGCCTTTGTGTGTTAGACATCATATAAACATTTTCATTTCACATCCTTTCTATCTTATTCTCCTTTACTCTTCTGATTCTTACTGTGAAATTGCTCATCAATCCTTTGCTGAAATGCAATTGTTAATCAATCATGTCCTTGCTATGTCATCATGTAAGAGTTTACAATCGTTTGCTCTGTAAATGCTGGTCTTTACTCTTCCATGTGTCTTGACTTGGTCTTTACTCTTCCATGTGTATTGACTTGGTCTTTACTCTTCCATGTGTATTGACTTGACAAATAGCCTGAAAAACCAACCTGACTGAAAAGGGTCATTAATCATAAATCTAAGCATGATCCTTACATCTGGTAAAAAAAAAAAAAAAAGCATGATCCTTACATTGACAAAAACTCAGTTCCGACCTGCTAGAACCCAAAACACCAGCCAAACCCATTCTAACCCAAATTGATTCTCAAGTCCATGCTTACATGTGATGTAACTCGGAATGGGTCAAATGACCTACTGGACCGAGCAGCCTGTCTTTGATGTGATGTCTGCATAAAAGTATTGCTCGTCACACCGAACCATCCCCATGGAAGCTTGTAAAGAGCCCTTGCCATCCTTGGGTATGTATGTGGTCCCTCAGGTCCCATGTAGGACTTCACTTTAGATTGCCATTATTTGTGCACTATATGCAATAAACTGCAAAAGATGTTGCTTCTTTACAATCAAATACTGCATTTTGTTAATCTACACTGGCTTGTTCTCTGTGTAACAACAGAAAGCATCTTTTCTGGAGGACTGGTTTAAGAGACTCTGCTCATCAGTGCGGGAGACAAGTGCTCAGTCTGAGATTGAAAGCGATTCTCTTGGCAACCAAAAGAAAGAGATGATATCCAGAGCTATACAATCATTGATTGCAGTTTATGAAGGTAAGAACCAGCATACTATTTCTCAGAAATTCAAGAAGCTGGACAGTAGCCTGATGGTACCATAATTAGCCGTCTTCATTTTCCTCGGCTGGCTGATTATGTATCTGGGTACTTTTGGCGCAAGAATTACAATTTACTCAAATGATTTGCCCTTAAAGAGGCCACTTAATTGGGATTTGGAATCACCCTTTCCCATCCCATCCACTGATTGGACAGAGAGAGTGGGGAAGTAACTGACCATTCGGCATAGTTTAAGGTCCCTCCCTTGGTTGAGAGAGTAGATGCAGGAGTAACTGAACCATACGGCTTTTGGCCCAAAAAAAAAAAACCATACGGCTAATCTTTATGGTAGAAATTGAAGGTAAGTTAGATAAATGGGTCCTAATGTGGATAATTTGTGACGCCTTTGCCTGCACTGTACACAGCCTCTATGCAGCGTGCTGTCGGAGACGCGTGCAATAACTTTGTACAGAAATTTTACTCGTTGCTGCACATTTTCTTGTAACTTAATGTTATTGTAGTGCAGTTGAAGGGGCCCCTAGGCAGACTTTTCTATATGTAATTAATTTCTTATGCATCTATTAGTATTACCCCTGCCCTGAGAGTTAAGACCCTGAAATAAAAAATGTGATATAGTATCTTCCGTGTGCATGTATGTGACTATTATTGAGAGTTAATAAGTTTTGTTGGTGAGTTAAATAGGAAGAGAAAAATAATCGGCCGACTAGGCCTGTTGCCTGGTGAGTTATTTTCAATTATGGGTTTTATATTATGATATGATGACTACTACCATTTCTCATGGATCTTGTCTTTATTTAATTTGAAAAATTACCAAGTTCCAAGTTAACATTTGGTTCAATCAAATGAATTTGTAATCAATTGTTTACTGATGATGGTTGGATGGGTGGTAATGGCTAAACCCAAACGGAACGCAGCTTATGAGTTTGTTGGATCGAATTGGTTGGTGGAGGTGACGAAGAACTTAATAGAGTGATGGCTTTAAGACAAGGTCAATTCATAGGATTCTTGCTGCTCCCTCATGTGAGACTGTGCAGTTCTCGGACAATAACAAAATCACGAAATTGGTGTAAATGAAAGCAACATTGCCATAATCTAGTTTGGGCCTTTGACAAGGGCAAATTATTAAGTTTTACTACATGACTTTCCAATTTAACCCTTCACTTAGACCCTTTCAACGTATTATTAAAAAATTTATTATAATTTTTAGAACCCTATTTAATAATAATCTAAAAATAAGGGATTTATTCTGCAAACTCTTCATATTTATAATTATGGTTAAACCTGGATTTACCTTAATTAGTAAGAGGGTCAAAATGGAGGGTCCAACCTGGATTTACCTTAATTATTAAAAGGGTGAAACTGGAGAGTCTAGAATAATTTTCCCAAATTATTACAGTGATACACTATATCTCTAGGAGGATAACATTAACAACGACTAGACAGGCTCAACTCCCTTTTTTCCTTATGTACTAGTATTTTTTTAACGGAAAAGTCGGTGCAAGCAACGTGGCCACTGACTACCAACTCCGTTTGTACTTTTCCGCTTAGCCACCCAACACTTTGCAACTTTTTCCTGTCTTAAAATTCCGGCCAGGAGTAGGATTTAGATTCTACTAGTTGTTTTAAATTCAATGGTTGCATGTATCTTCAGTATGTAGCTCTTGACACTTTGCAATTCCCATGCTTGAAAGGCCAAACGTCCGACATCATTATCAAATTTCATAGCTTTAAAGATATTGGATCGTTTTGTTTTGGTTTTATTCATCAAATCATCAACATGGCTGGCTACGTACCAAAAAGATAATCATCAATATGGCCCCTTATTCATTTCTACTTTTATGGCTTCACATTTCTACTTTTATATTTGGTGCCATTATGATACGTCTAATCAAGGTTTTAGCTTGGCTTCTTTAAATCTCTAATCTTCATCCTAAATATAATATGATTCCAAATTGTTTGGTTGATATTTCCATTTCCTTAATGGTTAATCCTTCTTACCAACAAGTGGTTGGTTCAAGTGGTTTGACACTTATTCTCCTTAAGCAAGGTATCGGGTTCGAGTCTTGTGAATGGAGAAAACCATTATTGGGAGAGCTTTACCCCCAAAGTAGGCCAATCCGGATCGAACAAGATTACCTCTATATAAACAAAAAAATAGTTAATCCTTCTTTTTTTTTCTTTTGATTTGTCAAAAATGTCTAAAAGAAGGGTCATGCTTTTTTATTACAGAAGATTTTGTGTGTGTGTGGGTCTTGCCTCTTTGAAAAGTTGGAACAAATCCCCTGACCCCACTTTTTTTTCTAAATGTATAAATACACCAATCAATTATTTTTTGAGGAAATACTCCTATCAATCATCAATTATTTAAAGAAACAAAAATGGCTTTTGGTATTAAGTTATGAAGTTGGAACCTAAAAAGCAGGGAAAAAATGAATGGAAATGGACGAGAGACAAATGAGGCTGGTCACTCTCCTTTGAATACTCAATCTCTTCCACTTTCCATTTGTCTTTTCTTGTAGACCAAATCCCACGCTCCCTTTGATCTCTTCTTCCCTTCACTTCTTCAGTCTCCACTCCATTTTTGGTTAAAAACCTCCCCTTCTAAATTTCTCTTTTTCAAAAACTGAAAATAAAACCCACAAAACAGAGAAAGTACGTTAACACTTGTTATCCACTTCAATACTTCCCTTTTATTTAGAAAGTATCATTTTTTTTTCTTTTAAAATAAAGTAACAACAGTCAGCTACTCCTCTAATGGCGGAAATCTTATACTTTCCTCTTTCATGGTACCCTATTATTATAACCTTCTTTTCTGCACCAATGTCTTCCTTCTTTTCTGAGCTACTTCATTGGTCTTTCTCTTATTACTTTATTCCCCTTTTTCTTTTTATTTATTATTTGTTTATTCATAGGAGTATGATGAAGATGAATCCTATATACACTTTTTGCAGATACAATCATATTTGGAGTGCAAGTGTCTGAAAGTCTAAACAGAACCAGATCATCTTCTTCAGGTATTTTTCTTCTGTGTTTTTTTTTTTTGGCTACTGAGGGTTTCTTCTTTTTTCTCAAAATCAAACAGAGCAAGTTAAGTTCTTTTACTGCTGACATGGCTGTTTTATGTTGAATATCTCCCAAGGCAAGGTTTTTCTTCCTTTTTGGTTTGTTGTGAATGATGAAAAGGAGAACCCCAGATAAAAGGTTCTGCAAAGTTTATTTCTTTGGTTTGTTAGAAGTTTGCTTGTTTCTAAAAAGACTCTCTTGCTTCATGATTTCCCTTTTCTTCTTTTTGTGGATCTGATTCTATGTTGTGTTGGGCACTTAGGTCTTAATCTTTTTCATGCGAGTTGAGATGCTTGTTTCTTAACTGCTTTTTCTTTTCTAAGTTCTTTTTTTGGTGCAAATGACATATATTGGTGCCTGGATTTCCGTTAGGGTGCTTCAATTCTTATTCTCTTATCTGTTGTCTTTCCTTTTGTCTGTTCTGTTTAGTCACCTTATGCTTGTCAATTAGTGGCTTTAGCGTAGGGTCTTAAGTAAATTTTGCTGTATTCAATATAGTTTATGAATCTTTACATTTACCTGAGTAAATTCACCATTATATCTGCAAAGTACTTATGATTTATAATTGAACCACTTGTTTTCTGACTTCTTTGGACGAAATGGCCCATCTTTATTTGTCAGACTGGCATCACGTTTTTTCTTTTCTGAAGATAATTGAACATAGAGTGAAACTATCACTCATGGTATCTTTCATCCTTTTGTGTAAAGGAAAGACATGATGACATCCTTTGAGTTTGTGTGCTGAGATTTTATTAATCACTCTTTGCAATGTTTCATTTCTAATCTTTCCCCTTTTCATCTGTTTGTATGCTAGCTTGTCATGAAATAATTGCAGTAGATCATAATGGCCAAAGAGTACAGTGGATCGCCAAAGCATCATCAGCTAGAAGCAAAGAGGAAACGTCTCACTTGGATACTAGGGGTTAGTGGCCTCTGCATATTGTTTTATGTGTTGGGAGCTTGGCAGAATTCTACTACTCCCGGTACTCAATCTGATGTATACACTAGAATTGGTTGTGATGGTAATGGCACTACATCAGGCAATGGGGATGCCTCAATTAATCCAACATCAACCAACTTGGACTTTGGGAGCCATCATCAAGTTGAGCTAGACAATCCTAAAACAGTCACTCAATTCCCACCATGTGATATGTCATTCAGCGAGTATACTCCCTGCCAAGATAAAGTAAGGGGAAGGAAATTTGATCGCGACATGTTGAAATATAGAGAGAGGCATTGTCCCCAGAAGGAAGAACTCCTTCGATGCCTAATACCTGCTCCACCAAAATATAAGACCCCTTTCAAATGGCCTCAGAGCAGAGATTATGCCTGGTATGACAATATCCCTCATAAAGAACTCAGCATTGAGAAGGCAAACCAGAACTGGATTCAAGTGGAGGGTGATCGTTTTAGATTCCCTGGGGGAGGCACCATGTTCCCTCGGGGAGCTGATGCATATATTGATGATATTGCCCAGCTTATTCCCCTTACTGACGGAACCATCAGAACAGCAGTTGATACTGGCTGTGGTGTAAGTAACTAGTCTCCATTTTGACAGTTTATTTGCTTGCATCTTTTTCAGTTTTGTTACTATCCAATTGGCTTATAAACTTTTTAAAATCATGAATTTTTTTTGGATTCTTTTACATTACAATGTCCAATATACTTTTGGTCTATGTTAGTAACTTGTACTCATTTTTTCTATTGCTTATGCTCTTTCTCTTCTTTCGTCTGGTGTCAGGTTGCAAGTTTTGGTGCTTACCTCTTGAAGAGGAATGTATTGGCAATGTCTTTTGCTCCAAGAGATACACATGAAGCACAGGTCCAGTTTGCACTGGAACGTGGAGTGCCTGCCATGATTGGAATCATGGGTTCACAGAGGCAACCTTTCCCAGCAAGGGCTTTTGACTTGGCTCATTGTTCTCGCTGCTTGATACCTTGGTCAAAGTTTGGTAAGGCAGCTCTATGAGTCATGGTATCTTGTCAAAACTAAAATCACTCAGTAGGAATGACCATTTTACTACCTTATATGTAACAACAGCTAGGCTTGTATTCTGTTCTGTGGCCCTTTAGCTACCTTTTATCTCATTGTTCTATAGGTCCAAAAGTTGTATGAATGCTAATGGTTTCCTTTGATTGTTATAGATGGTTTGTATCTAACCGAAGTGGACCGGATTCTAAGGCCTGGTGGTTATTGGGTTCTATCTGGTCCTCCTATTCATTGGAAGAGATACTGGAGAGGGTGGGAGAGGACACAGGAGGACTTAAAAAAAGAGCAAGATGCTATTGAAGATGTTGCAAAACGACTTTGCTGGAAGAAAGTGATTGAACATAATGATCTAGCAATTTTTCAAAAGCCCATCAACCACATTGAGTGTATTGAAAGTAAGAAGGTCTATAAAACCCCGCATATATGCAAGTCAGACAATCCAGACACAGCTTGGTACTCTCTTTAGTGTCTTTCATGCTCTTTTATTTTATTTTATTTTTCTTTTGACACACACACACATAAAACCCTTTGTGGTCTCATTTCCCTTTTGTCATTTGCACTAAAAAGGTACAGAGAGTTGGAAGCTTGCATAACCCCGCTTCCAGAAGTAAGTAGCTCAGATGATGTAGCTGGTGGTGCAGTAGAAAAATGGCCGCAGCGTGCATTTTCTGTCCCTCCTAGAATTAGCACTGGTTCAATACCAGGCATCACTGCTGAGAAATTCCGAGAGGATAATGAACTGTGGAACGAAAGAGTGGCACATTACAAAAAGACTATTGGTCCCCTTCCCACAGGACGATATCGAAATATAATGGACATGAATGCTAACCTTGGGGGATTTGCAGCAGCAATGTCAAAGTATCCAGCTTGGGTCATGAATGTTGTCCCTGCAAATTCAGATCATGACACTTTGGGAGTTATTTATGAACGAGGTTTTATCGGTACATATCAGGATTGGTGTGAGGCTTTCTCAACATATCCAAGAACATATGATCTCATCCATGCTAGTAACTTGTTTAGCATATATCAAGACAGGTAATTTTTGACACAGACTGTCTTTGATCTTGTAATTTGTGATTTTGGTTGAAAATGTGTTATTTTGTTTATTGAAGGTGTGACATCACTAACATCTTGCTGGAGATGGACCGAATTCTGAGGCCAGAAGGGACGGTTATATTTAGGGACACAGTGGAGACACTAGTGAAGATTAAGAGTATAACAGATGGAATGAGATGGAAGAGTCAGATTATGGATCATGAAAGTGGACCCTTCAATCCAGAGAAGATTCTGCTTTCTGTCAAAACATACTGGACTGGTGAAGTTACAGAAAAACAACGTTAGTAGAGATTTATATAGGGTACCCTTTCTTTCTCTTGTCTTTGCTCTTTCTTTGTCTCATTTTTCATCTTGGGATATAGTCAAAGTTTCTGAGAATACACCCAAGATCATTTTTCCTTTTTCAAGCAGGAAAAGTGTAGGTTTTTATTTAAATGATTTATGTATTTTATTGATGTACTGTAAAAGTAAGTGTTTTTACTCCATGTTGCTATGTCCATTGTTTTTCTTATAGTAGAATTAGCTAAACAATTAACTCTTAAGTAAAGCTCTTGTCTCAGTTCAGTAGTTTGAAATCTGAATTGATGGTCAAATACATGTTCTTGTTCTTACAAGGAAAAAAATTAACCTCAAAACCTGAATACTTTAGATGATAAAACAAGAAACTCTTACAAACCTAAGCCTGCACCTGCCTCTCTGTTACTATTTTGTTTCCTAACAAAGACTTGCCCACAAAAATGAAAATGTCAGCTAAGTTTCAAGGCGTTGGCGAAAGAAGAAAGTAACCACGAAAGAAAAACAATATTATATTTTGCATTTGCTTGTGATTGAATGGAGATGTATGTATTGATATTTTGATGTGCTCGTGCTATGGTTGGATATATTCTTATAATAATAATTGTTTTTCCAATACAATAATGGTGCGGCATTTCTATATAGATTTTGTTATTAATTTCTTAAGGTTAGACGCGAATGTATTTGGAATTGTAATTTTTTGTACAAGGTTGATTTCAACTTGTAAATTTATATTCACTATTTAAAAGGGTTTGCAAAGAATTGTGTTTTTGCACCATTATTGTGAAAATGATATTAGCTTGGCATTATGCTTGTCTTAATATATTCGCTATCATAGAGCAATCTTACCATTGAAGCCCTAAATGAAAAACTTCTTTATGTCTGATTTTTATTCTTAATGTTAGTTTGAATTTGTTAATTTAATTATGATTTTTAAGCTATGGAAGTTGCGAAGCAAATTTGAAGGGTTTTTTACGCTTTTAAGCCACAATATATAATTTATAAAAAATATATTTTTAAGTCACAATACTCATAAAAAATATATAATTCAACGCTAAAAAGATTGAAAGACTTTTCACGCTTCTAATATCATTTGCCTCATTTTTTTCGGAAATTAATTCGAAACAAGATTCTGATACTCGTAAAAACAAATCCTTATATCCAATGTGACTAAGATTTGATGAGATGAATACAGAAAGTTCAACGAGTTTTGGTGCCAAAAATCATGCAAAACTGAGTCGGGATCCGGAATGCGTTTTTAGCCAAAAACTGTGATGGTTAGCATACGATTTCGGCTAAAATTTTGCAAAAATTGAATCGAAAATTTTCCCTCAATTTTTGGCATAATTCTCATAAAAAATATATAAATTCAATGCCAATAAGATTGAAAGGCTTTTCACACTTCTAATATCTTTTTTCCTATTTTTTCCGATTTAATTTCTAATTAAATCGAAATAAGATTCTGATGCTCATAAAAACAAATCCTTAATTGTAATGTAGCTGAGATTTGGTTTGATGAATACAGATATTTCAACAAGTCTTGGCGCCAAAAATCAAGCAAAACTGAGTCGGGACCTCGGAACGCGTTTTTAGCCAAAAACTGTGATGGTTAGTACACGACTTCGGCTAAAATTTTACAAAAATTAAATCGAAAGGTTTTTCCTCAATTTTTGGCCACAAAACTCATAAAAAATATAAAATTCAACGCCAAAAAGATTGAAGGGCTTTTCACTCTTCTAATATCATTTATCCTATTTTTTTCGAATTAATTTCTAATTAAATCGAAATAAGATTCTGATGCTCATAAAAACAAATTCTTAAATCTAATGTGGCTGAGATTTGGTGAGATGAATACAGATATTTCAACGAGTCTTGGTGGCAAAAATCATGCAAAATTGAGTCGGAATCCCGAAACGCGGTTTTAGCCAAAAACACGATTTCGGCTAAAATTTTGCAAATATTTGATCGAAAGATTTTTTCCTCATTTTTGGCCACAATACTCATAAAAAATATATAATTCAACGACAAAAAGATTGAAGGGCTTTTCAGACTTCT